>PVJS01052987.1:0-13431 GCA_004027185.1 Glis glis | reverse complement strand
AATATTTTTTTTTTTTTTTTTTTTTTTTTTTGCGGTACCGGGGATTGAACCCAGGGGCATTCTACCTCCAAGCTACACCCCCGGCCCTATTTTTTTTTTATTCTTTATTTTGAAACCGGGTCTCACGAAGTTGTGGAGGGCCTCACTAAGTAGCTGAGGCTGGCCTCGAACCCGGATCCTCCGGTCTCTGCCTCCCAAGTACCGGGATTACAAGCATGCTTCACCACACCCGGCTAAAGTATGATTTTAATACATTAAAGTTGAGGATGCATTTTGATTCAGGTATGAAAGTTTGTGATTGATATCTAAACACTAGTAACAAATGTAATATGTTAATTTAAAAATTAGGTTCTAAAAATGTGTTAGAAGAAGAACAGGTCAGCTTTGGAATCGTAGAGCCATACCCTGGAAGATTATCCCAGTACTATTCAGGGAGAGAGCGCCCTGAGCCAGGTCATACGTGTTCCCAGGAGCTGAGGTGGCCAGCTACCCCGGAAGTAGGCCTCCGGAGCAGGCCACCAAGGCCCTTTGTCATGCTCGACTCGCTCAGAGTCCTCTGTGCTCCAACACACTTGGGATTAAAGTTGAGTCTCCCATTTCCGTTTGCCCACAGGCTCTGAGTGCACTGCTAACTCACCACAAGTTTCTGCCCCACTCAGTAGTTCTAATATACTTATTTATCTGTTTACTTATTTATTTTTGTGGTACTGGGGGGTTGAACTCAGGGGCATTCTGCCTCTAAGCTACACCCCCAGCCCAGTTTTATTTTTTATGTTGAAACAGGGTCTCGCTAAGTTGCAGAGGCTGGTTTCGAACCTGTGATCCTCCTGTCTCAGCCTCCCAAGTACTGGGATTACAAGCTTGTACCACCATGTGGGCCTGGCTCTAGTTCTAATATTTTTAAAAATAAATTAGGGCTGGGGATATAGCTCAGTGGTAAGAGTGCTTGCCTAGCATGTGTGAGGCCCTGTGTTCAAACCTCAGCACTGCAAGTTAGTAACAACAACTACAACAATAATTAATTCGCCTTAAAATGCAGTATTTCACATACTGCAGCTTGCAGTGCCCCATGAATGAATCTTTGTGGGAGGTGTTGAGGGCAGGGCATGCATGGGCTTTGAAGTTAAAGTGGGATTTTACTTCTGCTGTTCTCTACTAATTGTGAGGACTCAGCCAAGTTATTTAATGTCTCTGATCCCTGTTTCTCTGCGCCTCCTTTAGAGCGCTGTGTTTAGCATTAAGTGAGGTAAGTGGGGCCATTTTTACTAAGAGCCTGGCCCTTACACATTTTATTTCTCTTCATCCATGAGTACTGTAAACGCCAGGGAATTTTATTCATGTAAAATGTTTCTAATTTCAGAATCGTCTAAAAGAAATTGAACACAATCTCTCTAAAGTCATGAGACTTGACAATGAAATTAAAGCCTTGGAGAGCAGGAAGAAGCAAATGGAGAAAGATAACAGTGAACTGGAGCAGAAAATGGAGAAGGTTTGTGGGGGCAGAATGTGGTTCTACTTGAAAATGTTAGGATTATGGTAATGAACCTCATTTGAATCAGTTTTGCTGCCCACATTTTGGGGGAAAAAACCCAGATCTTTTTTTGTGTGGGTATGTGTGGTGCCAGGGACCCAACCCAGGGGCATTCTACCTCTGAGTTATGCCCCAACTCTATTTTATTATTTATTTTCAGACAAGATCTTACTAAGTTGCTCAGAGTCTCTCCATTGCTGAGGCTGTCCTCAAACCTGTGACCCTCCCGTCTTAGACTCCCAAGTACTGGGATTACAGGTGTGCGCCACCACGCCCAGCTCTCAATCTTGATAATCGTATTACTTCTGTGTATATGTTAAAAATATTGAGTAAGGTTTGGTTTATATTTTATAGCTCATTGTGATTGTATCTTTTAATATTTATACATTAAAGCTTTCTCTTTTGGTTTCACTCAGGTTTTTCAAGGGACTGATGAACAACTGAATGACTTATATCACAATCACCAGAGAACGGTCAGGGAGAAAGAAAGGAGATTAGTAGACTGTCAGCGTGAACTAGAAAAATTAAACAAAGAATCTAGGCTTCTTAATCAAGAAAAATCAGAACTGCTTGTTGAACAGGGTAGGATGGTGTTTACTTAGTTTTTTTTCCCTACTGTAATACTTACTGTACATTTTATGCATGAATGAAGAATCTCCAAGGAATTTTACTGAATGAAAAAACAATCTCAGAAGGCTAGACATAGTATGTTTCCATTTATATAACATTTTCAAATGTCAGAGTTTAAGAAATGGTGGACAAATGAGTGGTTGTCCAGGAAAGTCGGTAGCGGGAGGGGCTGGAGGGAGATGGTTGTGGTTATGGTTATAAAAGAGCAGTAAGAGGATTCTTCCAGTGCTGAAACTATTCCGTGACTTGACTGTTTTGTAGTGGATATACGAACCTACACAGGTTATAAAATTATATGGAACTTAATACACACACAAACACACAAATGGGTGCAAGTAATGTTGGGGAAATTTGAATAGGATTGATGGATTGTAACAGCATTGACATCCTGGTTGTAATATTTTACTGCAGTTTTGCAGAACATTCTCATTAGAGGAAACAGGGCAAAGTATACAGAGATCATGCTGTATTATTATTATTTTTTTCCTTGTGGTACTGGGGATTGAACCCAGGGCCTCATGCGTGCTACACAAGCACACTACCACTGAGCTCTATCCCCAGCCCTTTTTATTTTACTTTGAGGCAGGGTCTCCCTAAGTTTCCCAGGCTGGCCTCGAACCTGCCTCAGCCTCCTGAGAAACTGGGATTTCAGGCATGCTCCACTGTGCCTAGCATGTGCGCTGTCATTTTTCACATCTGCCTGTGAATCTACAGTTACTTCAACTTTTTAAAAATCAACCAATAAGCCAGGCGTGGTGGCACACGCTTGTAATCCCAGTACTCAGGATGCTGAGACAGGATCACAGGTTCGAAGCCAGACTCAGCAACTTAGTGAAGCCCTCCGTAACTTAGGGAGACCCTGTTTCCAAATAAAATAATAAAATAGGGTTGGGGGAGTAGTTAGGAGGTAGAATGCCCAAGTTCTATCCCCAGCACCACACACAAACCCACAAAGCAATAAAAAGAACTATTAGATTGTTTATCTTTAAAGGCCGTCTACAGCTGCAAGCTGATCGCCATCAGGAACACATCCGAGCCAGAGATTCATTAATTCAGTCTTTGGCAACACAGCTGGAACTGGATGGCTTTGAGCGCGGACCATTCAGTGAAAGACAGATTAAAAATTTTCACAAACTAGTGAAGGAGAGACAAGAAAAGGAGGCAGAAACTGCCAACCAGCTGATGGTAAATATTTTGAAATACAGTGTTTGTTATTTTCTTTTGTGTCAGATTCTCTAGTTGAACTGTTATAATTTTTCGATGAACTCTGTTTGACCTATTTTATTTATTTATTTATTTACTTATTTATTTATTTTTGGTGGTACCGAGGATTGAACCCAGGGGCATTCTACCTCTGGGCTACACCCCCAGCCCTATTTTTTAATATTTATTTTGAAACAGGGTCTAAGTTGTGGAGGGCCTCACTAAGTAGCTGAGGCTGGCCACAAACCCGGATCCTCCAGTCTCAGCCTCCCAAGTACTGGGATTACAAGCCTGCACCACCACGCCCAGCTTGACATATTTTTAGATTAGTGTTAGGATACAGTCTGCTATAAGGTAGAAAAAATCTTTATGGAAGCAAATTTTTTAAATTTATGAGAATAAAAATAAGAAATAAAATGTAGACCTATGTTTTTTATTTGGTTTTAAGTAAAATCTCTTTCTCTTTTTTTTTCTTGGTACTATGGATTAAACCCAGGGGCATTTTACCTCTGAGCTACACTCCAAGCCCTTTTTATTTAGGGGTTTTTGTTGTTGTTGTTTTGGTACTGGGGAATGAGCCCAGGGGTATTCTACCTCTGAGCTACATCCGCAGCCCTATTTTACTTTTTATTTGGAAACAGGGTCTCATTAAGTTGCTGAAGGCCTCACTAAGTTGCTAAGGCTGTCCTTGAACCTGTGATCCTCCTGTCTCAGCCTCCCAAATACTGGGATTACAGGCGTGCACCACCCTCCCTGGCAGTAAAATCTCTTCTTTAAGGCTAATTACAAAAAAAGTTTGCTCACAATTAATAGTAATTATTTCTGGGTGTTGCATTTTACATTTAAAAAACACTTTTCTGTATTTTCCTCAGTATATATATGTTACTTTTGCAAAGAAGGTTGTTTAGTGAAAAAATTATTAATGCCCATTCTTCACCTATTTATTTAGAATGACTTTGCAGAAAAAGAAACTCTGAAACAAAAACAGATAGATGAGATAAGGGATAAGAAAACTGGACTGGGAAGAATAATTGAGCTAAAATCAGAAATCCTAAGTAAGAAGCAGAATGAGCTGAAAAATGTGAAGTATGAATTGCAGCAGTTGGAAGGATCTTCAGACAGGATCCTTGAACTGGACCAGGAGCTCTCAAAAGCTGTAAGATGTTTAAGTAATCTAATAATCTTGAAGTGTTAAGACATTTAGAATCTTGCATTCTGAAGTATTTGATCTAATCTTTAAGATTATGGCACTTTAATAAAAAATGTCAACCTTTTCTATTATCATGTAAACCAAACTTATCTGAATATCTTGTTTTGAAATACACTTTTATCGGTGCATTGTAATCATGCATCATAATGAAGTTCAGAATGATAGGGACACACATGCACACAGTACTTGGAGAGACCCCCCCATCCCACACCACTTTTTCTGAGTATCTTGATCACCCATCTCTTTGTTTCTGGAACCTGGTGGTTGACAGGATCACCTAGGGAGCTTTTTAGTGATGACTGTGCTCAGACCTCCTCCAAATCAAACTCTCTTGAGAGTGGGGCGTGGAAATGTGTGCTCGAAGCATGACAGAACCCGTGACTGTCGTGAGCATCTTGGTGAAGCGCCATTTCCCTAAGTCAGAAATGGGTGTTTTCCCACTAGGTTCCACACACGGTGATTTTATATTATTTCTGCCTTGTTACCACTTTTTCTGTGATGAACAAATTTTCTTAGCCAATCTCTTTCTCTTCAAGAATTTCCAGATTTTCTTCCTTGCTTCTAATTCATCCCCTTTCTTCACATCTCCATCGCCATTGTAAGCATCCTAAGGGTGGGCAAATCCTCTTAAGCCCCATCTGGATCATTTACATAAACCTTGCTTTCTTCAGCTCACCTCCATAGCATATGTTTTTGTCAGTTTGGCACTTTATCACGTCGTATTGGATCGGGGAGACACCAGTCAGGGACCACATCATCCTGTTTTTGTAGTGTCTGTGTGCCAGGCAATATGATGAGTTACATGTGGACTTAATAAGTACTTAATTGTTGACTAAAGAGCCATTAATCTATATACTTAAACCTATTTTTCCTAATTTTGCTCTGGTTCTCATTTTTTCTGTTTGACTCTTCTAGGTTTATTTTACTAATTCTATACCATTATAACCTCATAATTTTAATAAGATTTTTCCTAAAGCATATGTAGCCTTAGGTTTTTTCTCTTGTTGGATATAAGCAAATAATATTTTGACTATTCTGAGGAATAATTGTGAATGCACCTCATTTTAATTCTGACACAAATAATACAAACCTGTGTATTTGTTTGAATTATCGATTAGGAACGTGAACTAAGCAAGGCTGAGAAAAATAGCAATGTAGAAACCCTGAAAACAGAAGTAATGAGCCTTCAGAATGAGAAAGTGGACCTAGACAGGACCTTGCGTAAACTGGACCAGGAGATGGAGCAGCTGAATCATCACACGACAACCCGCACGCAGATGGAGATGCTGACCAGAGACAAAGTCCGGCTCTTCTTTCTGTTCTAACTGTACTGTCTGGTGTTTAAAGTACTTTATCTTGCATCTATTATTGGTAGACTCTGAAGTATTGATTTGGCACTGGCTTTATATTTTAGAGGTTAACTGAGCTTAACACTCTGTAAAATGGACTTTTAAACTTAAAAGTTACTTTTTTTTGGAGACAGTTTCTTGCTATGTTGCCCAAGTTGGCTACAAACTTCCGGGCTCAAGTGATCCTCTTGCCTCAGTCTCCTGAGTAGCTGGAATTATAGGCATGTATACCTATGTGCCCAGCAGAAGTTATTTTTAATTACAAAACACTGATAATGTAGAAGTACATACACCCAAACACATATGTGCACATTGCTGCTAACTTTTAAGATACAGAAGTTTTAAATTTTTTCATCATTAGACTTGTCACTCTTTCCTTATGGCTTAGCAAGACCATTCCCAGTCCAAAACTTTTAAGAAATACTTTATTTTCTTCTTGCATTTTTATAGTTTATTTATTTATTTATTTATTTTTTGCGGTACCGGGAATTGAACCCAGAGGCATTCTACCTCCAAGCTATACCCCCAGCCCTATTTTTCATTCTTTAATTTGAAATAGGGTCTCACTAAGTTGCAGAGGGCCTCACTAAGTAGCTGAGGCTGGCCGCAAACCCAGATCCTCTGGTCTCAGCCTCCCAAGTACTGGGATTACAAGCGTACGCCACCACGCCTGGCTTATAGTTTTATTTTTTAAGTGTATAATATTGCTCAATCTAGAATTTATTTTTGTTTTTGTTCTTAATATAAAGTGGAAATACAGGCTTGATTAAAAAAAATTTTTTTAACCTATAGGCTGACAAAGACGAACAAATCAGAAAAATAAAGTCTAGGCACGGTGATGAGTTAATTTCACTATTGGGGTATTTTCCCAACAAGAAACAGCTTGAAGACTGGCTTCATAGTAAATCAAAAGAAATTAATCAGACCAGGAACAGGCTTGCCAAATTAAAGTAAGTAGTTGGAATATTATCATTGTAATAGAAGAAATGTCTTGTTTCATGCTTTTATTAATTATTTTAAAATAATTTGTTATAAAGTGGTATGTCATATTAATTGACCTATGTTTCTCAAGTAAAATGGTAATGGGTAGTGATTTGAGACACTTATCCCTTGAAAATTTGTAGATCTAAGTAAGAGGATTAAACTTCTACAAGTGTCTTTTCATTTCTCTGAATAACGCATTATAAAAGCAGTCATTTTTCTCAGATGTTACCTTAGCTGGTGGTTAGATGGGAGGATCGGCATTCACACGATTCGTGAGGGGTTATAGTCAGATTCCTAGGAAACACCAGCGTCTGCGTGTTGGCAGAGAGAGGAAGAGGAACGAGGGGAGGAAACGGGGACTCGCATAGGCAGCCGGGTGAGAACCAAGCAGGAGTGGTGTCTGGGACGATGCCCTTTCAAGGAGAGGTCAGCCATGTGTGTGCTGCTTAGAGGTAGAGCAAGATGAAGACTGCGCTCGACACTCAGGTCTTTGACCACCTTGATGAGAAGTGCTCAGTGCAGCCCAGGATGGGAAAGTATCGTCTATGTCGGTTATTTTTTTCCACGTTTTTACTGTGACTCATAGTAGGTACTATGACAAAGCTCACGTGCACTCACATACACTTATCTGAAGCAAATTTCTCAAAGTAGTACTTCTGCAAACCATCTACTCCAATATATTACCTTTTTTTCTGTTTCAGTTTTTAAGAATATGCTGAGTACAACGCATTAAGTTAATTCTATGACTTGCTGGTATATCATAACCTAAAAATTGAAAAATCCTGATATGCGTGAGCCTTTGAGGTTTTCTAAGATGATGTTTAAGAGTTGGGTGGAGAAAAATTGTATTAGTAAGCAAAATCTTTGCTGCATGAGAGGGAATGAATGACCAAAGAGTAAGCAGATGGCAGCAACAGGGAGGGACAAAGGAAGGTTTTTACAGGACAGTAAGGAAATAGCCTTGTAACAGGGACCAGCGAGAACTGGGAAAACTGGGAGAATGCGCTCCTCCCCTCGTCATTCCCCCTCGTAGAGCCAGCAAGCATCTTCTGCTGGCTGAGGCTCCTCCCTGAGACCCCTGACCGTGCAAGAACCCACACCCCCAGTCAGGCAGTTCTGCCTGTGTCTATTTCTGGGAGCAGGCTGTAGCCAGGATTGGCAGGCGAGTCAATGTCCTAGATGCAGAAGTAACTGTCACCACACCTTCTAGAAAAGAATTTGGGCTGAGGTGCAGCTCAGTGGGAGAGCACGTGCTTAGCACACTCACGGCCCTGGGTTCAGTCCCTCGTACCTTCATTAATTGGTCACACACTCTAGAAAAGTCTTTGGTCACACCGGCCCTTTGTGATGATTTGTTGGCAGTTTGTCTTCTATGTGCCTTGTCAAGTTTTTCTGATTTTTAATCCTATATTTGTTTTTATTTTAGCAAGGAACTAGCTTCAGCTGAGCAAAATAAAAGTCATATAAATAATGAGCTAAAAAGAAAGGAAGAACAGCTGTCCAGTTATGAAGACAAGCTTTTCGATGTTTGTGGTAGCCAGGATTTTGAAAGTGATTTAGACAGGCTTAAAGAGGAAATTGAAAAGTCCTCCAAACAGCGAGGTAAGTTACCTGCCTACCTATTATATTATCAGGGCATTTTTGCACTTTTGAGTTTTCCTTCACAGGTAACTGCTAAGATGGGAGAGTTTTAAATCTTGTTATGGGGCCACACGGCTTGCATTTCAGTTGTGCTCTGGAACTTACTGTGTCACTTTGGGCAACTTATTGAAACCTTCTGGGTTTCAGACTCATCATCTAAAATGAAGACAGCTACCTACCACCTAGGGTGTTAGAGTAAAGTCGAACACAAGCGTAAAGTTCTGAGCACAGTGCCTGGCACACGGAAAGCTCTGGATAGATGTTATACTTTTCATACGTTAGGGAATGGTAATAAAGGTAATTCATACTAATTATAAACAAATATCATGTCCTTTGGAAGAAGACTTAAATATGAATTTTATTTCATTTGTAATATGTTTATAAAGCAAGAGGAATAGTCATATTTTAGAAACAGATACTGCTTTTCTCACTGGAGATTTACTTCCTCTCTTAAAAAGCCATGCTGGCTGGCGCCACAGCGGTTTACTCCCAGTTCATTACTCAGCTGACAGATGAAGACCAGGCGTGTTGCCCCGTCTGTCAGAGAGTCTTTCAGACGGAGGCTGAATTACAAGAAGTCATCAGCGATTTGCAGTCGAAGCTGCGGCTTGCTCCAGATAAACTCAAGTCAACAGAGTCAGAGCTGAAGAAAAAAGAAAGGCGGCGAGATGAAATGCTGGGGCTCGTACCCATGAGGTGAGAAGAGGCTTCACAGTGAGGTGAAGAAAGGCGTCTACGCCGTGCCTGGCTGGGGGGGGGGCTCTGGAAGCACCGGTCAAGAGGATAGAAATTACAGTCGGGGTTCTAAGCCGGTACGCCCTCCCTTATGTTATTTATATGATAGAAGAATAAGCGATTTTGTTTGAAGATATACTTATTTCTTGAACTTGTCAGGAAATGGATGTGATCTTTACGTGTGTGTGTGTGTGTGTGTGTGTATGTAAGTGTGTAATTCCTGAGACTTGGCTTGAGGGCAAGATTGAAAGATGTAGAACTGTTTAGTGATATGTCACTTTCTTTTTTTTTTTTTCAGTACTGGGGATTAAACTCAGGGGCATTCTACCTCCGAGCTCTACCCCCCAGCCCTATTTTTTATTATTTATTTTGTAACGGGGTCTCACTAAGTTGCTGAGGCTGGTTGCAAACCTGTGATCCTCCTGTCTCATCCTCCCAAGTACTGGGATTACAAGTGTACGCCACCACACCCAGTTGATAGGTCACTTTCTAAATCCAGCAAAAGAATTGTACTGAAAAGCTCTTCCAGAAACCACATTTTAAGCTATATTTTTATTTTTATTTTTTTATTTTTTGCGGTATTGGGGATTGAACCCAGGGGCATTCTACCCCTGATCTACACCCCCAGCCCTATTTTTTATTCTTTATTTTGAAACAGGGTCTCACTAAGTTGTGGAGGGCCTCACTAAGTAGCTGAGGCTGGCCGCGAACCTGTGATCCTCCTGTCTCAGCCTCCCAAGTACTGGGATTACAAGCGTGCGCCACCACACCCGGCTTAAACTATATTTTTATGTCTTTTCCATTTTTAATTTTTGTGTGTGTGTGTGTGTGTGTGTGTGTGGCATTGGGGATTGAACCCGGGGCATTCTACCTCGGAGCTGCATCTCCAGCCCTATTTTATTTTTATTTTGAAACAGGGTCTTACTAGGTTGATGAAAGTCTCACTACTTGCTGAGGCTGTCCCAGAATCTGCAATCCTCCTGTCTCAGCCTCCCAAGTACTGGGAATACAAGCATGTGCTGCCCGGAGGTAGAAGGCCCCTGGGTTCTATCCCCGGTACCACCAAGAAGGAAAACAAAAAACTGACTACAAAAGCTGATCATTTTTGTACTTAAATCCATGTAGTATCTTTAGTTGAGTAGCTGGCTTCCTTTGTCTCTATAATTTTCTTAATTTTGAAGCAATTTTCTACTTACAGAAAAATTGCAGAAATAGTACAGAGAAATCACATGCACCCATCACCCAGCTTCTGATGTTAACGATTTATGTAACCATAACACAGTTATCAACATTAGGGAATTAACATCGCTGCAATGCTGTTAACTAAGGCATAAACCATATTTGAATTTCAGTTTCTCCATTACTGTCCTTTTTCTGTTTCAGGGTCTCACATTGCATCTAGTTGCTTTTCTGTCCTCAGGCCCCAGCAGGCTCTAACAGTTCAACAATTTTTGTTTTCATGACCTTGACATTTTTGATGAGTATGATCAGTTAATTTGTAGAATATCTTTCAGTTTGGCAGATAGGAATGATTTATTATTTAGTTTGGCAGCCATAGGAATAATTGCTGCAAGCAACATCTACCAGTGACTAAAATCATTGGGCAGAAGTTTGAGAAGCAGAGCCAGGCGTGGTGGTACACGCTTATAATCCCAGTACTTGGGAGGCTGAGACAAGAGGATGGCAGGTTCGAGGACAGCCTCAGCAAGTAGTGAGACTCTCATCAACCTAGCGAGACCCTGTTTCCAAATAAAAATAAAATAGGGCTGGGGGTGTAGCTTGGAGGTAGAATGTCCTGGGTTCCATCCTCAGTACCACACACAAAAAAAAAAAAAGAAGAAGAAGAAGAAGAAGAAATTATTTTTTAATTACAAAGAGAAAAATAGTAACTTTGCAGTGGAGAAACCTGGCTGACATCAC
This sequence comes from Glis glis, assembly GCA_004027185.1. Taxonomy (NCBI): domain Eukaryota; kingdom Metazoa; phylum Chordata; class Mammalia; order Rodentia; family Gliridae; genus Glis; species Glis glis. Next base: position 2,228 of record PVJS01052987.1, on the reverse strand, counting down.
TTTAACCAAGTGAGTAAGATTTGCGGCCCCAGTGATAAGATGTGACATAATGTCACCACTGATGGCACGCCAGAAAAGGAACAGCATCGCTTCTATGGTATTCTTGCCAAAAATAGCATAACCTCCATCTAACTAGAAGAAAACATCAGATAGAGTGGTTTTAATTGTGTTTTCTATTAAGTTAAAGCATGTGAAGACATCAGATAGATTGCGGGGTTTTTTTTTTTTTTCCTTTTTTTTGGTGCTGGAGGTTGAACCCAGGTGCATTCTACCTCTGAGCTACACCCCCAGCCCTATTTTTTTATTTCTTCCTTTGAAACAGGGTCTCACTAAGTTGTTGAGGCTGGCCACGAGCCTGCGATCCTCCTGTCTCAGCCTCCCAAGTACCGGGATTACAAGTGTGCGCCACCTCGCCCAGTCCAGATGGGTTTTTATGTGTTGTGTGTGTGTGTGTGTGTGTGTGTGTGTTAGTTACTAGGGATTCAACTCTGGGACATTCTACATCTGAGCTCTATTTTAATTTTGAACAGGGTCTCGCTAGGTTGATGAGAGTCTCCCTACTTTTGAGACTGTCCTCAAACTTGTCTGAGCCTCCCAAGTACCGGGTACAGGTACCAGGCCCGGCGCAGATGGATTATTTTTAATTGTGTGTTTTCTGTTAAGGCAAAGCATAATTGATTTGAAGGAGAAGGAAATACCAGAATTAAGAAACAAACTCCAGAATGTCAATAGAGACATACAGCGCCTAAAGAATGATATAGAAGAACAGGAAACACTCCTAGGTACGATAATGCCTGAAGAAGAAAGTGCTAAAGTATGTCTGACAGACGTTACAATTATGGAGCGGTTCCAGGTAAGTTCATTGTTTAAGGCAGAACAACACTGGTTTCATGGCGACTTGAATGTGAAATGTGAGAGTGTTAAAAACAGTGGCTGTTTCAGGTACGGATTATGTTTAGAATTCCAGGAAGTCTCAGAGAGCAGCTGATTCATTTGTGTTCCTGGGTTTAAATTCTTTTATTCATAAATTGTGGAAATTAAGACATAATTCTGTTTTTCATTTTTAGTCAGCTTCCTTTTGTTTATCTCATTTGAATTGCTAAAAATTAATTTCACTTTCATCTTATAAATTGCTAAAACGCTTTCGAATTATCATAATGCAGTAAGTTCCTTAGAGGAAGTAACTATTCTGTTCTTAAGATGGAACTTAAAGATGTTGAAAGGAAAATTGCACAACAAGCGGCTAAGCTCCAAGGAGTAGACTTGGATCGAACTGTTCAGCAAGTAAACCAGGAGAAGCAAGAAAAACAACACGAGTTAGATACAGGTAATGTAGTCTATCCTCGCAGACCTAGAAAGACTTCAGCATTGCCAGTATGTTCTTTTTATGATGAATTTTATACCTGTTACACAGACAAAGAGCTTTCTTCCTCCCAGCCCGCAGTGGTCTGTGGTCTCAAAAACATCGCACCATTGTTTGCTTTCACGTCAGATTTGGGTTGGCGGGAGAAGAGCAGATGGGCTGTCCCCTTTCTCCATCATACCTGCTGTGTGGGCTTTGCTCACGAGGGGCCAGGAGGAGTCAGAAAACAGGTGTGGTGGCTGGAGGGCTTCTCATAACACTTGTGTTGTAGTCAGTGGGGCCCACAGAAATCCAGCCTTTGTGGATTCCACAGACCTATAGGAACTGGAAGGATAATATAAATAGTGTTTTCTGTATCTTTACATTAGTCACTGTGTCGATATGTTTTCGTGTAGTTTCCAGCAAGATTGAATTGAATCGTAAACTTATACAGGACCAGCAAGAACAAATTCAACACCTAAAAAGCACAACAAATGAACTTAAGTCAGAGAAACTTCAGATATCCACTAATTTGCAACGTCGTCAGCAACTGGAGGAACAGACTGTGGAATTATCTACTGAAGCTCAGTCTTTGTGTAGAGAGATAAAGGTGTGAACATTCTTACATGTTTGTTTATAAAGTAGTTCAAACATATGAGATCCTCTTTCTTGGTATAGTGGCCAGAACTACTGTACTGTGAGGATCAAATGAAAATGGTATATTCTTTGTGTGTGTGCTGAGTGATAGAATTTGTCCTGATAAGAAGTTTGTCCATGGTAAGGAAGAACCAAGTGTCTGGTTAAATAGAAAGCTTCGTGATAGCAGGCGGTCACATGGCAATTGGCTAGCTATAGAAGTACGACTTCCTCTGTGTGTGTGTGTGTG
>PVJS01052986.1:0-13441 GCA_004027185.1 Glis glis | reverse complement strand
GGAGGGAAAGGAAAGGAAAGGAAAGGAAAGGAAAGGAAAGGAAAGGAAAGGAAAGGAAAGGAAAGGAAAGGAGAAAGAGAGGGAGGGAGGGGAGGGGAGAGGAGAAGGAAAGAAAAAAAAGAAAAGGGGGTCAGGCTCGGTCCCCTCAACAGGATGAAATCTGAGCAAATGCTCGGCTCTGTCCCACGCGAAGGCACTGCTATTATTCCACATTTTAGTCACTCCCTCCATGAAATGTTAAGCATCTTAGGAAAAACAATGTGGCTTATATTTTTCTGAACCTATTCAGCACAGAGCACAAAGTAGGCACTGAGTTTAAAAAAAAAAATCTTTGCCAGGCGTGGTGGCGCACACTTGTGATCCCAGTAATTGAGAGGCTGAGACTCGAGGATCTAGGTTCGCGGCCAGCCTCAGCTACTTAGTGAGGCCCTCCGCAACTTAGTGAGACCCTGTTTCCAAATAAAGAATAAAAAATAGGGCTGGGGGTGTAGCTCAGAGGTAGAATGCCCCTGGGTTCAATCCCCAGTACCCAAAAAAAAAAAAATCTTTAAGATAGGAGCAAAAGGCAGAGATAAGGCTGAAGGGAGTGTTTTATCTTATCTGCAATATAATTCATTGCTCCATCATGCACACACCCAGAAGGTTTTCAGTTCCAATTTTAGATCAAATGGGCTTAATTTTATAGAATCATGGCATTTTAGAACAGAAAGAGACCTTGCAAATCACCCAATCCAAATCCCTCATTTTCTAGGCGAGGAGTCTGTGGCCTGCAAGTCTGGGATTCTCCCAAGAGGGCTTGCGGCAGACCTTCCCCCCGAAGGTCACACTGCAGCTGAATGAGCTGTCACTGCCACTTAGGAGCAGTGTGCCGCCCGCCAGCCAGCCTGGCCACCCCTCACCCACTGGTGACTACTTCAAATAAACCCCAGCTGCAGGGCCAGTGTCCCCAGCACCCTGAGTCCCCTGGGCTCTCTGAGTACCACAGCCTCCTGCCAGTTCCCTCCAAACCCAGAAATTTGGCCAAATCAATTTCTAGAACAAAGAGTTTTCTCAGTGTACTGTGCTTTTCTGTAATGAACCTGCCTGCTATTTGGCTTCTCTCTCGGAGAAAATGTAGATGGTAAAATTCACTTTAAATGAGGGTTGAATTCATGCTAAAATGGAAATCTACCACAGTCTTTTCAACGTTTGTTAACCCGCGCCCTCTAAGACAAGCACAAAAATCACACCTCCTTTTGTGACCATTAATGTTGCAAAGCAAACCACAAACCATGCCTAAGTAGCAAACAGTGGTATTTAAAATGCATTTTAATCTTGAAAAATACCTTAACTTAAAATCATACAATATTAATATAAACACTAAGTCAGCTTGCCTACTTCCTCCTAACTTGTTTGGGAGAAAATTGTTTCATTTTCAGAATATAAAACACATAACATCAATAGTACTTTTCAAAACTACATCAAGTCTTATTATTAGGTGTTAAAGGGAAATGACAAAAAGCTGCATTTTCAACTCTGATGACCTACGAGTTAAACGATGCCAGAAAGCATAGGAGGTTTTGGAACGAGTCTACAGCTTGGAATCAGGCACATGTTTTTTAATTCAGATAATAGGGGTGCTTGGCAGGGACGGCTTTGCCAAGTCTGCATGATTTGACTCTGCGATCATGAGTTCTGAAACCTCAGCCTAATTCCCAAGATTACTAAGATCTTACAGTCTGGCCCAGCACCCTCCCTGCCCAGAGTGGACGAAAGATGAATGGAAACCGAGAGACACGTGTTGTAGCCTTAAAAAAAAAAAGGTTATAATATGTCTGCAGTCTGCCAGAGGCTTATAATAGAACCTCAAATAATAGCCAAGCAGGGAAATAGGCAGGGGCCTGTAGTTTCATCCTCTGTAGAAAGAAATCATAATATTGTCAAGTAGTGAGAAGAATAAAAAATTGAAACTGTTACCGACGGATGGGAATGTTGGACTGAACTGCAGACTGTATTATACTTTGTTGTCCTTTGTATTCAAAGATAATGTGGCTGACAGTGATTGTTCTCTGAGTCTCAGAGAGTGGCTTAAATACCAATGGGAAACTCCAGAGTCTTTTCCACGATCCATAAAGTGTCCCTCTGCTTGCGGCTGCCCTGTCGCCATTTGCGCTCTGTGGTTCAGATTCATGGTTAACCTGGAGGCTTTGGTCCAAAGGGTGGATCAAAGCCTCCCAGTCGCCCCTGGGATGGTCAGCTCATAGCTCTGGTGGGCAAAAGCTGAGGCCACAGCTGGGCGTGGTGTCACACGCTTGTAATTCCAGTACTTAGCAGGCTGAGACAGGAGGATCGCAGGTTCGCGGCCAGCCTCAGCTACTTAGTGAGGCCCTACGCAACTTAGTGAGACCCTGTTTCAAAGTAAAGAATAAAAAGGGGGGGCCTGGGTGTAGCTTGGAGGTAGAATGCCCCTGGGTTCAATCCCCAGGACTGAAAAAAAAAAAAAACACTGATGTTACATAGAGAAGCTTGGGGCCATTCTTGCTGTAGGAAGGGCATACTTCCCCAACCCCCAGTGGCCTGGAAAATAGCAAGAGTGCTGGGACACAGAGGGGCTGATGATGTAGGCAGCAGAGTGCACGGGTGTGCCTCCAGTCTGCCGCCCCGCCCACACAGGACCCGCCCACACAGGACCCGCCCACACAGGACCTGCCCACAGTGCCATTCAGCACGCACCCACACCAGATGCGCGGGCACTGTGACTTCAATCTCATGACAGCTGTGCCCATGAGAACTGTAATCCTCATTTACACACCTGGAAACTGAGGTTCAGAACAATTCATTGTTAATTTGTCAAAGTTCAAAAAGGTAATAAGAAGGGCTTCAGGTTTCTGATCCAGCATGTAAGAAGCTTGAAAGACACTATTTCCACAAGGAAAAGAACAAACTGAAATATCAAATAGCAGCATTTTTTTTCTTATACTGGGGATTGAACCCAGGGGTACTCTGCCACTGAGCTATACCCACAGGCTTTTTCACTTTTTATTTTGAGACAGGGTCTCACTAGGTTGTCCAGGCTGGCCTCCAACTTGCGAACCTCTCCTGCCTCCGCCTCCTGCATAGCTGGGATCACAGGTGTGTGCCATCCAGCCCAGCTCAACAATTAGACCCCTCAGGAAACTGAGGTCAAAGTACTTCCTCCAAAATTGGAGAAAGAGGTGGGTGGATACAGAGCAGCACAACCTCCCGGAACAAAAACCTCCATGGAGACCAGCATCAGGGTAGAAAAACCTGAGCTATAGTTGACAAGTTGCTGGAGGCTTGGAGTGGACAAATCTGAGAGTTAAAAATTCCCAGGGATTCAGACGCGGAGGGAAACGTACACTTTTGTGAGTTATAGCTCTAGAACATAGATGCCCAAAGTTATTGGCTTTCCACTCCCTGTTTAGGAAAAAAAAAAACTACTCAGCAACCCCCTGGGCACTTCCACCACCCACCCCTTATTTTTATTCATACACGCAGTGTGTGGTTTGTCTTCTCATTCTTTTGACATTGTCTTTCCCAGACCAAAAATTTTGAATTGGGTGTGGTAGTGCACTCCTGTAATCCCAGTACATGGAAGGCTGAGACAGGAGGATCGCAGGTTCAAGGCCAGCCTCGGCAACCAGAGCAGAAGTTTTTAATTTTAATATAGTACAACCAATCGGTTCTTTCTTTCATGGATGGTGATTTTGGTAGTATTTTAAAAAGTCACACATTTTTTGTGTATGATCCAGCTTTATTCATTTTAGTGAAGGGTGTGACGTTTGTATCTAGACCGATTTTTTTTTTCTTTGCAGAGGGTTCCAATTGTTCCAGTATCATTTTTGGAAAAGAATATATTGGCTCCATCGCATTGTTTTTGCTTTTGTCCCAGAGCGGTTAGTTATATGTATGCAGTTCTGCTTCCAGGCTTCTTATTCTGTCCTATTGGTCTATTTGTCCATCTCTTCTCCAATACCTCATTGTTTCGATCACTGTTGCTCTAGAGCTAAGTCTTGAAATTAGGAAGTGTCGATTCTCTGATTTTGTTCTTCTCCTTCAACACTAACCTGGCTACTCTAGGTTTTTTCCTTCTCCTGTATTAGCAATGTTACTAAGTGCATATTACTAAAGTAGCAAGAATTAGTTACAGATATTCACAAAATAACTTGGCTATATTGTGATAAACTCTAGATCAAATTGGGAGGCAGTGACATCTTGACAATATTGAGTCTTTCTTTTCATAAACATGGGATATGTCTTTTTTTATTTAGTTCTTGGATATTTTTCATCAAAGTTTTGTAGTTTTCTTTGTATAGATTTTGTACATGCTTTGTTTGGTTTATACCTAAGTAATTCACTTTGGGGATGCTAATGTAAGTGGTAGTGTGTTCTTAATGTCAAATTCCACATTGTGGGGGTAGAAGAAAGGGACTGAGTTTTGTATATAAACCTGTTTCCTGCAACCTTGCTATAATTACTTCATAGTTCAAGACATTTTTTTTCTTGTCAATTCTTTTGGATTTTCTACATAGACAGTTTTACTTTGTTCTTCCCCATTTGTATACCTTTTTTCTTTTCTTATATTTATGTATTAACAGTACTGTCTCAGTCAACATTCTTACTGCTATAATCAAAGATAAATGACCACACAACTTAAAGGAAGGAAGATTGATTTGCTCAGAGTTGGGAGATCTTGGAGTTTCAGTCCATGTTAGGCCATTTTACATCTGCAGAGCTCAAGGCATGGCTGCGGGAAGCAGAGAGAGAGAGAGAGAGCAAGGCCCTGCTCCTCACAACACGGAGGCCAGAAGCAAGAGAGCAAGAAAGGCAAAAGCACAGTCCCTAAAAGGCCACACCCCCAGGGACCCACCTTGTGCAGCCACACCCCACCTGCCTAGGTCACCGCCCAGTAAACCCATTAGATTGGATGTATCCACTGATGAGATTATAACCCTCATGTTTTATTGCGTCAACTCTGAACATTAATACATGAACTCTTTAGGGGGCATTCTATATCTAACCATAACAAAGACTTTCAGTACAATGTTGAAAGCAGGGGTGGCAGGGAACATCCTTGTTTTGTTCCTCATCTTAGAGGGAAAGCTTTGAGTTTCTCTCCAATAATTATGGTGTTAGCTGCAGGTTTTCTGTAGATGTTCTTTCTCAAGTTGAGGAACAGAACTTCTCTCTCTTTCTAGTTGGCTGAGAGTTTTTATCATGAATGGGTATTGGATTTTGTTAAATGCTTTTCTACACCTGTTGATATGGCTATGTGGTTTTTCTTCTTTAACCTGTCAATGTGATGGATGACATTAGTTGATTCTGGAATGTTGAACCAGCCTTACTTACCCAGCATAAATTCTGTTTAGTAATTGTGCATAATTCTTTTTACACATTATTGATTTGATTTGCTAAAACTCTGTTGCGGATTTATGCATCTATGTTCATGAGTGATACTGGTCTGTAGATTTATTGTAATGTCTCTGATTGGTTTTGGTAGTCAGGTAATACTTCATAGAATGAGTTAGAAAGCATTCCCTTTACTATTATCTTCTGGAAGAGACTGTAGAGAATTGGCATAATTTTTTTTATTCCTTTCATTTCCTTTCATTTTGTTTCCTCTCCTTTCCTTTCCTCTCCTTTTCCTTCTTTGTGCTGGGGAACAAACCCAGAGTCATGCATATGCTAAGCATGTGCTCTGTCACGAGCTATACCCCCAGCCCAATTGGTATAATTTTTAATTTAAGTATTGGTGGAATTCACCCAGTGTTTTGGAAGTTTATTCATTAATGATTCCATTGTTTAATAGATACAGGCCTATGCAGGTTGTCTATTTCTTCTCATATTAGTTTTGACAGATTGAGCAACTCAAGAAATTGGTCTATTTCATCAAGGCTATAAAATTTGTGGGCAAAATTATTCATGGAGTTCCTTATCCTTCCAATGTCCATGGGTTCTGTAGTGATGTCCCCTCTTTCATTTCTGATATTAGTAATTTGTGTCTTCTCTTTTTTTTGTTCATAATAGTTTTAAATTTCTCTTGAGATTTCTTCTTTGACCTATGTGTTATATAGAAGTATAGTATGTTTAGTCTCTAGGTATTTGGGGATTTTTCAGCTATCTTTCTGTTGTGGTTTTTTGTCACTCCACTGTGGACTAAGAGCATACTTTGTATGACTTCTATCCTTTTAAGTTTGTTAGCATGTATTTTATGGCTTAGAATGTGGTCTATCTTGGTGAATCTTCTATGTAATCTTCAGAAGACTATATAATTTGCTATTGTTGGATGAAGTAGTTTATAGATGTAAATGATATCTAGTTGACTGATGGTGCTGTTGAGTTCAACTATGTCCTTACTGATTTTATATACCTGTTGAATATGTCAATTTCTGATAGGGGCATTAAATTCTCCAAATATAATAGTGCTTTCATCTGTTCTTCCTTGCAGTTGGATCAGTTTTTGTCTTGTGCATTTTGATGCTCTGTTTTAAGGCACATATACATGAAGGACTGTTATGCCTTCTGGGAGTATGGACCCTTTATCACTATATAATGTTCCTCTTTTTCCTCATAATCTTCCTTCCTGTGAAGTCTGTCCTACATGAAATTAATATAGCTGCTTTCACTTTCTTTTGGTTAATGTTGCCATCTTTCTTCTTCCCTTTACTTTTAATCTGTTTGTGTCTTTATATTCAAAGTGGGCGTCTTGTAGACAACATATAGTTGGATTGTGCTTTTTTTTATCTAATCTATCTTTGTCTTTTAGTTGCTGTATTTAGCTCATTGAAATTTTGATGGTCAGATTGACAACTACCATATTTAATAACTACCATATAGTTGGATCATACTGTCAACCAAGCCACATACCGATACCTCTATTACTACAAAGAGGCAAAAAACACTAGGGAGATCCTTTATTCCTACCATCTACTACTAAATTCTAATTTGGACCAGTAATCTCTTGCTGTACAATAAACCTCCCCAAAACCCAGTGGCTTAAAACAACATCAGTGTATTATTACTCATGGTTCTGTGGGTTCACCAGGCAGTCATGTTGCTCTGTTTGGGACTGACTCGTATGACTATGTCCAGCTGGCTGACCAGGTGGAGTGCTTGCTCAGCCGAGATGGCTGAAGTAGCCAGGCCTCATTCTCCACAAGGTCTTTTATGTTCGACTTTTCTACAGCATGGTAAAGTCCAAGACAACAAAAGCAGAGCCATCAAGCCCCACAGGTCTTGGCCTCAGAAGCCATACAATATTGCTTCTGCTGCATTCCATTGGTCAGAGCAGATCCATGAGGCCAGCCCATGTTGAAAGAGGGAGGAGCTCTTGATGAAAGCAGTAGCCAAGTCGTGTTGCCCAGAGCATGAACACAAGAAGGCATGATTCACTGGGAGCCACTATCATACATATTCTTGTACCAGTCTTCTCTTTGGCCCCAGTAATTCAGGTCACCTTCCCATACAAATCACCCAGTCTCAACAGAGGCTCAGAACCTGTGACCCACACAGACTATCAGGTCCAGATGAGGTGACTTAAGCACAGCTCCTTGGTGCAGCAACCTCCCACCCTTGTGTGTGTGTGTGTGTGTGTGTGTGTGTGTGTGTGTGTGTTAGTTACTGGGGACTGAACCCAGGGGCATTCTACTTCCAAGCTACACCTCCAGCCCTTTCTAACTTTTTATTTTGAAACAGGGTCTCGCTAAGTTGTTGAGTCTTGTTAAGTTGCTAAGGCTGGTCTCAAATTTGTGATCCTCCTGTCTCAGCCTCCCAAATACTGGGATTACAGGCATATGCCACCATGCCCAGCGTGTACAGCAATTCTTAATCTAGAAATCTGTATACCAAAAAGACAGTTATCTTCCCTATAGACTTCGATGGGAAGACAGGAATAAAATGACTGAGATAGATACTCCCACTCAAAAACAGGAGAAATAGGAGAGATAGAACTGCCACTGGATGGTAATGATTCTGAAATCCAGCTGGGCACGTGTTTCAGGCCTCTCCCCCTCCCCCAGAAACAAAGAATGTTCCTTTATTGTGAAACCAGTTCCACTCTCTCAGGTGGGTTCTCTCAATTATTATTCTTCCCAGCTCTTGGCTCTGCCCCAAGATGGTGGCTTTACCATCTGAGACATCATTTATTTATCAAAAGAAATGGCCCCTGTTCACAGCTGAGACACTTTCTGAGCCTTTCTGCCCATAAAAAGGTCAGGAGCCCAGAGGCCTCTTTTTAATTTTGAACTGTCTCTCTTCCTTTTAGGGCTCTTATAAATACAATACTTTCCAAACAAAAAGTACAGTGTTTCCTATGAATTTGTAGTTTCTCTCCATACCCAAAAGACACATCTATAATTCCTTTCAATACATCCCTGTACTTTGCATGTGTCAAGTTGCTATGGAACAATACCCTTAAGATTCTTAGAAACATTTTGTCGGGATGACAGTGTATTAGGTACCTCCTTAAACTCTTCTGAAGTTTTAATGGTCACAGCCTGGATTCAATGTTTACCTTGAGGCTATTTCTTTTTTTGAGAATCTCCTGTCAAATGGAGAGACTAGATATTTTAAATAATTTTTTTTCTAACACAACACATCCTGCCTCTCCTATAGTCCCTGTAAATTCTAACTTATAAACAAACATTTCACTCTTTGGCTCATTTTTCTCTTCCCAGGTTTTTTTTTTTTTAAAGGCCAATGACCACTCTCACCATTCTGCCTAGAAACATTCTTAACCAAGTCTACAAGCTAGTTTGGTATATTTCTCTTGTCCAAGTTACCATGGTTATAAGTCTGCCATCGCACAACATGAGATGCTCCTTCACAGATGAAGGGCAGTCTCCTCACTGTCTTCCAGCCTTTGTTAACAGACCCCCCGCTGCACTTGCAGCCTCTATCTGCTTCACAGTCCCCAAACCATTGTCACAGGTTTTAAGAATTTGCTACAATTGCACGTTCTGCCAGACTTCGATTTCTGTATCAGTCATTCATCAGCACACAGTAAAACACCACCAAACTTAGTGTTTTAAAACAACTATAATTTCTTATTTCTCACAGTCCTGTAGGTTTTCTGGGGAATTCTTTCTCAGGTTTGGCCTGAGTACCATCAGCTGGCAGGGTGCCGAGGGCTGGGCCCACCTGGGCCTTTCTCTACAGAAGGCTTCTATCCTGAGCATCATTACTGCCTAGTAGTCTTTGAGGTCACAAGAGAGCAAAAGCATAAGCTCTGTAGCCTAAGTCTAGCCTCAGAAGGTACCCAATGTCATTGGTTGAATCAAACCACAAAACCAGCCCATAGTCAAAGGATGGAAAAATGTTCTCTTCCTACTGATTGAAGGAGTGGCAAAGAGACATGAATACAGGAAAGTCTGATTCCTTTGGGGCTACTATTATAACAGCGTACCATCATTTCGTAGAATTTTTTGTACGTATGGAAATAGGTGGATTTGTGCACAACGTAATTTTTTTACATCTGAATTTGGAATCATATTTGCTTTACTACTTTATTTAGATCAATGTAGTTGAGTCGTAATACTTTATGATAGTCAGCTAGTGAATGGCCTATAGTATATTTGGCAAAAGTAATGAATTCTTAGTGATTTGAGATTTGCCTAGAGCTCCTGGCTATAAAATGTTTCCTGTGAAGTAAAATGATATTGCTGAGGAATTTCTGTGGAAATTATAGGGTTTATGGATTAGCAAAGTGAGAATTAATGAGGTTCCTCTGTCTTTACTGGAACCTAAGAACTGGAATTCCTATAAAGAAATTAGCTGTAAGAGTGAAGGTCTTTTTCAAATCATTTTGGCAAAGATGACATCATACTGAAAGCAGAAGGCTATAAAAGCTACAGTTTGCCATTATAGAGATCATTTTTATTGCAATGTATAATTTATATTAATTAAATTTTCACATGGATAACTTGGCAATAAAATTATTTATAATCTAAGTATATGTCTGTAATCTTACTGTGAAATTTTTTTGCAAAGGTTTGGGGCCATATAAGCTCCAGTTTCCTATCTTTATTTCTCAGAGTCACTTTTACTATTTAAATAAGAAATTTTTATACATTAGAATATAATGTGTTGTTTCTCGGATATTTGTGTCTGAAACAAAATGTTATTTTTACTATCTCCAGAAATGTGTAAAATGAATGACTATAAAATACATCATAATATTTACCATCTTCTTTCATACATTAAGGGAGCTACTAAAAAAAGTTGCACTAAGGAATATGAATAGATTGTTTCCGCTGGAGAACACTTAATTTTACATAAAGAAGAAGGAAGCAATCAAGCCAGATAAAATAGACTCCCATGACATAATTTATAATACTATTGTGGTGTCTAATTGTTCAATAGCCTTTATCAGGCCAAAAGTTTGTTTGATTTTGTTTGGTTTCATTTTTGTGGTACTGGGGATTGAACCCAGGACTGTTCTACCACTTAGCTACACCCCAGCTCTATTTTATTTTTCATTTTTAAACAGGGTCTCACTAAGTTATCATGTACTGACCTCGAACCTGCGATTCTCCTGTCTCAGCCTCCCAAGTACTGGGATTATAGGTGTGCGCCACCACACACAGCTAGATCAAAAGTTTTTATCCCTATCAATGACTTGAGACCCACAGATATAACCCGCTTCAGAATAAATTGCACATTCACAGAAAATTAAAAATCTATGTAAAGAACACTAAAATAAATTTAAATTTTCAGTAATTTATACTATAAAATCTCTAAGACCATTTCAAGTCTGATTGCCATTCTGCCAAAATGTTTAAAATGTAAAATGATTATATGAGATACTTAGGGTAGTCAAATTCATAGAGACAGAAAGTAGAATGGTGGTTTCAGAGGATGGAGGAGAAGAAAATGGGGAATAATTGGAGATGGATGTTTGTTGTTGATTGCACAACAATAAATGTGCTTAATAACACTATACTGTGCTTGTGGGATGTAGCTCAGTGGTAGAACACCTGCTTAACATGTGCATAAGGCCCTGGGTTCAATCCCCAGTGCCACACACAAAAAAATAAACAAATAAAATTTACTCTTAAAAATTGTTAAAAATGAGCTGGGCATGGTGGCACACACTTGTTATCCCAGTACTTGGGAGGCTGAGACAGGAGAATCGCAGGTTGGAAGCCAGCCTCAGCCACTTAGTGAGGCCCTCCACAACTTAGTGACACCCTGTTTCAAAAATAAAAAATAGAAAATAGGGCTGGGGGTTGTAACTCGGAGGTAGAATGCCCCTGGGTTTAATCCCCAGTACTACAAAAAAAATTGTTAAAATGGTAAATTTTAAATTGAGTATATTTCACCACAATAAAAAATAAAATAGCACAACTACAAAATGAATGCAGACATCTCAGAATGTTTGTAGGTACAAAAGAAAGCAACTAATATTTGTGGAACATAACATCAACAATGAAATTAAAGCACAGCCATCAAAGTAGAATTTAAAAAATCACTTTTTCAAAGTTTACTATCACCAATACAGACGAAACTCTGCTTAAGGGAATCTGTCAGACCCAGAAGCCATTGCTAAGATACACAAGTCAAAGTAGGACACATGTCTACAAAAGAGCTCATCCCTTAAAAGGTGACTGTCTTCCATTAATCTCTCAGTTCAAACATTTTAAAAAGTCAAGACTAGCATCAGCATCACTATATCTAGGTGTCTTTAAGAACCCCGGCGCAAAATTAGTAGCATCCATACAGCATCTCAAATACTTGCAACTCCAATCTCCCTTCTTACTACAGTTTCCCGCACCTTGACTGATTCCCAGCCAGTTTCCTAGGTCTCAACTCGGACTCTCTGAGGACACTTCCCACTTTCCCCTTCTCTGATGGCTTCCTTACAATGGTCCGAATGGCTCCAGTTTCCCCGCCAGCGTTCACTGATTACTCGTGGGTGTTTCTAACAAACCTGGAAGCTGTCAAGGCTACAACTGTGCCTTGCTCGTCAATGCATCCCTAGCCCCTGGTGCATGTAGTGTTTGCCCACAGTAGACAGATAATACACGTTTGCTGAGTTAATTAACTAAAGGAATAGGACACGCGGATGAAGTTTCATCGAGAAGAACTGATTTCAAGAGACAGGTTCAATCACAAAGACTGATCTGAGGACCCAGTCATCCTATTGGAGAAAAGTATCATTAGCCACCATCTAAATGACATGACCAAGTCACAGAGAGCAGCAAGGGGCTGGAAAGCAACTTCAGTCAGTACCATCTGAGAAGACATGACACTTCCCAACTGGTACATCCAGAAAGCGATTCCCATTCTGGAAGGTTGTTGAGAGTATTGCATTCAGAATACAATTTTTGAAGGGCGTGTGAAGAGCTATGAAGAGTAGCTAACCCATTTGTTAATGAAAAACATTTCTCACTAGGCTTATTATGTGCCTGTATATTCATATATAACAACCAAATTTTTGAAAGGCTTTGTGTTGGCCAGGCCTGGTGGCACACACCTGTAATCCCAGTACTTGGAAAGTTGAGACAGGAGAATCACAGGGTGACCAGCCTCAGCAATGTAGCAAGACTCTCAGCAATCTAGTGAGACCCTGTTTCAATACAAAAAGTAAAAAGGGCTGGGGTGTTGCTCAAAGGTAGAATGTCCCTGGGTTCAATCCCCAGTAGCGTGCGCACACACGCATACACACACACACACACACACACACACACACAAAATGGTTTTTTAATCTATGTAAACATTTGCTTATAAGTATAAGAAAATGTACACACACATGCACATGCGCATGCACACAACTAAAAATATTCCCCCCAAATTTTCGTCCCTAATTCAACTAAGTATCAAAACGATACAGCCTCGTCCTGGGACCCACCAGCCACCAATCCCTCTTCTCTCCACCCTGCGTGCACCCACCTTTCTCTTCCCCACGCCCATTTCTGTCTTTAAATTGCCATCATTGAGACTTACAATATTTTGCTCTTAATATTTATTCTATTTTTAAAAATAACTTGGTAAGTTTATAAGTTCTCTTTCAAAAATAAAAAACTAAAGTTACACTTTACTTATTTGGGAACCCCAACTGATTTCCTGCCCACGCCTCCCCTTCTCTCACACCATTCCGAACTGGAATCACCTATGTTAGAAGAAAAGCCCCTCCTGACGCCTACAACTACTGTGCGTGCAGGTGCAGCCCAAGACCCAGCCCTTCCGCAGGAAAGCCGGTGCTTACTCTCTATCCAAGGACCAACGGGCTCGAACTATGTGCTCTTCAAATGAGAGACGTACAGTCAGTCCTCCATGTCCAAAAGTTCTGTGTCTGTGGATTTGCCAGTCATGGAGGGAGAATATTTTTAATTGCATCTATACTAAATATGTATAGAACTTTTTTCTCATCATGAAGGATGTGTATAGGTTATTTTAGGTTATTTGAAAATACTATGCGTGTGTGTGTGTGTGTGTGTGTGTG
>PVJS01052985.1:0-13431 GCA_004027185.1 Glis glis | reverse complement strand
TTCAGAAATTGTCTGCCAGGTCTCTGTAGTTCATATTTCATTTGTATTCTGACAGTCAAACACTGAAACTGTAAGTATCCCTATCAGGCTTTCAATTATTTACTTATTTATATACCTGTATGTACTCATGTTGTTATTTCATTTCATGGGTAATAAACTATTAATATCATTATTTATTACATGAATTAAATGGTCCCTTAAAACATCAGTGAAGGTCCCTCAAACTGGCTTTGGTATCCTTTTGTTACATCCCAATTTTTTTTAGCATTTTCTTGCTTTCTGGCACAGCACGGAGTCCCAGGCCCATCTAGGACATTGATAGCTCCCTAACCCTGGAATTAGCCTCCTTTAAAGACCCCTGTTTTCCACAGTGGAAAATGGTATTTCTAAGCCAAAATCTAGGTGTGCTCATCACTGTTATAATGTTTCCTGCCATGTCAGTGGAGATATATAGGAAATATATGGTTTCATGTACACACACACACACAATCACAATTGTCTATCATCTATCTAGCAAAATATGAATTTACACTAAAATATTCCATGCCAGTCTTATTTCACAGGATTCATCCCAGTCAGTTTTCTCCCTTTCTGAATCATATCCCTTCCCCAACAGTGAGAAAATGAGCTTCCATTATCTTTGTATATTTACATATTTAATCAATTTTTATAGAACTTACTTCATCCACCCCTCTCACTCATGGGTGCCCTCCTTACTTCACTTGGGGTCTCCATGCTCTACTTAGCCAATGGCTGCTCATGTAAGACTATCCCTTGGTGTGGAACATTCCCTACCTTTTGTGGTCCCCCAGCCCCAAGGCCAGGCTTCTCCTCCATGTGGACATCTTCCCCATCCTGCTTGATCTCTGGCTTGGAGCCACCAGGACTTCCTCCTTTACCCCAATGTGTGTCTACCACCTTACTGTACCCTATCTAATAACTTTAGGACTGTATTACTAGGGAAGGAAGGGAGGGAGCAGGAAAAGAAAAGAAAGGACCTGTGAAACTGCTGATAGCAGATGAAACTATGAACTCTTGGTCCTTGTGCCCAGTGAATTGACCAATCAACCATTTTCTATTTAATGTTGATTGTATTAAGACAGTTGGGAGTTGATGATGGAATACAACGAGATATAAAAAAAAACATGTTTCCTGTCTTCCAGAAAAGTCAGGGGAGATAATGATCAACCAAAACTAACAATAAAATATAAGTGAGTTTTACAAAAACTATGTGCTTCAAAAATAGCAGAGTTAAACTATAAAAATAGTTTCTAAGTAAAGGGCAAAGTCGAACTGGATTGGCTCCAACCAATCTTAAGAATCAAAATGGGGATCTGAAACAGGCCCCCACAACCAGTGACTATGATAATCACAAATATTTTCTGGTTCCCTCTGATTCAGTTTTCTTGCTTCCCCCTCAATGTGCATAAAGACATCACATATTTTTGGAAAGATATATTTATTTATATTCTCAACACTTATTATACGATATTACAAAGAACATTTGATATAAACTTCACTACTATAATCACCACAATCATTCCCACTTTCATTAAAAATTATTGGTAAATTACTGAGAAATGTTTAATCAGAGCTCAAAAGGAAATCATGTTCCTAAGAGGGGATGGATGGAGATAGTTCCAGGAGAACCAGACAAGATGAATCTACATATCTGGCATTGATTTCATCATTTCTATTACATTACAGAACAGATTATGCTCTACAAGCACACTGAGCAAGTTTGGTAATTAACAAAATCTCTCATCCTTCATCTTTGTGTTCTGGACACCATCTCCAAGAAGAAAGCAGAAGTCCCAAGGGAAGGCCAGGCTCCATTTATGGTCCCATCTCTTGGCACAGCTTTTAGAACAATGGGTTTTTCCGGTTGGAGTAATCCTTGCCTGATTAATTTCAGGGGAATCTGCAACAGTTGAACAAGAACATTGAGAGCAATAAAGTGCCAATAACCACAGGAGAAAAGTAGAAAAGATATGCTAAAGATTAATTCTTTACAAACACATAAAACCTACTTTTATAATCATATATCTTGAATTCCCTCTACGTTCTACCTCTAATATGTGTCAAGATTAGATAGTGAAAGCATTCACCCATCTCTTCATTCAGTACAATATTTATTCATTACCTATTCTACAAGGGGCCTAAGACAAAATTCTGTTGGCGTATGTTCTTTGATTTAAATTTGAAGTAACAGCAATGAGTGTTAAAAATTGAAACCAGATTTTTTAGGCATTATGACAAACTTGTTGTGTTTGTCTGTTTTGTTTGTTTGTTTGTTTGTGTGTTTGTTTTGTGGCACTGGGGGTGGAACTCAGGGGCATTCTACCTCCGAGCTATACCCCCAGCCCTATTTTATTCTTTTAATTTGAAACAGGGTCTCACTAACTTGCAGAGGGCCTCACTAAGTTGCTAAGGCTGATCTCAAACTTGTAATTCTCTTGTCTCAGCCTGCCAAGTTCTGAGATTACAAGCATGCACCACCACGCCCAGCTGGCAAACTGTTTTTGAAAGTCCATATAAAGTTAATTTGAGGTTTCTTAAATCTTGCAAGGTGACCCTGAATAGGTACTATACATTTTAATTTTATAAGCAGTCTTAAACTTTTTTTTTTGCAGTACTGGGGATTGAACCCAGGAGCATTCTACCTCCGAGCTACACCCCCAGCCCTATTTTTTGTATTCTTTATTTTGAAACAGGGTCTCACTAAGTTGCAGAGGGCCTCACTAAGTAGCTGAGGCTGGCCACAAACCCGGATCCTCCTGACTCAGCCTCCCAAGTACTGGGATTACAAGCATGCACCACCACACCCAGCTAGTCTTCAACTTCTGAAGAGTCTAATCACTCCTCCCAATTTATCCCATTCAGTTTCATAATGAGAAAAGTCCATTAGGAAGCATTATGCTTTGATTCCTTACATTTCACCTTGGCTTAAAATTTATTGCAAATGGGGAGCTTCCCAGTCCTATACTGCTTTGACTGTGTAGGACTTCAGTGTTATATACAGTGTTGCAGGGAATCCTCCAACAGAGTACTCTTCTAATCACAGTAGAGCAAAGACAATCCACAATTGTCCAGGAGATTAAGAAGCATCAACTTGTAGATGAGTAGGATCTTTCCAGGGAGTATTTACCCCAACCCTGTTGTGCCAAAGGCCTATTTTCTCTCAACTATGACCTATGCGTGTATACAGGTACATAGCTGCCCCAAACACACAAACAAAATGATGACCACCTCTACCTCCCCCCTTCGTCCAGGCAAAAGCCTATTGATTTAGCATAATATTCTCTAGTTCCATCCATTTTCCTGAAAATGACAAAATTTTGTTCTTTTTGATGGCTGAGTAAAATTCCATTGTGTGAATATACCACAGTTTCGTTATCCATTCATCTGTTGGTGGATCTAGACTGGTTCCATAATTTGGCTATTGTGAATTGTGCTGCTATAACCATGGATATACATGTATCAGTATAATATTCTGACTTCAATCCCTTTGGAAAGATACTAAGAAGTGGTATAGCTAGGTCACATGGTGGTTCCATTCCCATTCTCCATAGCGGCTATACTAGTTTGCAGTCCCACCAACAGTGTATAAGGGATCCTATTTTCCCACATCCTCACTAGCATCTATAATATATTGTTTATATTCTTGATGATTGTCATTCTGGCTGAAGTAAAATGAAATCTCAGTAGAGTTTTGATTTGAATTTCCCTGATTTCTCAGAAAGTGAAGGGTTGTATATTTTCTCTCATTATGTGGAAGTTAGAGAGAAACTGGGAAACAAAAGAGACTTAGATACATGAGGAGAGATTCCAGTAAAATAGTGGAAGGGAATTAAGGAGGAAGGTGGGCAGAGGAAATCTGATGAAGGAAACAGTTCAAATAATGCTGTGTAAATATATGAAATTATCAACACTAATCTCAATAATATGTACAGGATAGGGGAGGAAGCAGGGTGGGATCTGGAGGGAAACATACCAAGTGCTGTGTGTGTGTTTGTTTCTATTACTCTGAACCTCATTATGATGTATAATTACAATGCACCAATAAAGGTATTTTTAAAAGCCTATTAACAAGGATGATTTGCATATTAAATTACCAGTCCCAGAAATTAAGTTTATCAAGCATTGCTTCATATGAATCAATGACCATTACTCCTTGAGTTTTTCATGGAGGATATTTCAATACTTTCTCTAAATGTACCAAATTGTATTTTAAAATTTCAAATGGCATGCATGTATTTTCCATGGTGACAAAAAAGATATGAACACAAATATATATAAATATATATATATACATTATATCAAATATATACTATATATATGCACAAATAGCATTTGTTAAATGCTTTAAATTAAAATAGTTTAAATTTTGTGTCAAAGAAATCCAAAATAACTGAATCACTACCAAGAGCTACTTAGAGCTTTCACTGCAAACACCCCTGCAAGGCTCTATTGGGTGCTTATAAATGGAATAAAATGAGGTAATATTGAAATTAAATACAGAGAAAACATGGAGAACCAAAGTGAATTGTTTAATGACAAAGTATTAACTTAGAGGATTATAACGGCCTGTAGTAACCAGACAAAGCAGAGGAGTAAATGGATCCTGGACAAGACTAGGAATGCTCCTTGGAGTAGTATAGGATTGAATTATGAGTTGATAATGAGGAGGAAGGAGGGAAGAAGGTTCCTGCATTTATTATGAGAGTGAACAAGGCGCCTAGTGTGTCTGGAGCAAAGCTCCAGAAATGGAGGTCAGATAGTCAGGATAGTCCAGAACAGTGGGAGTTCTTCATAGTCAACAGCATGGCTTTGAAATAGTGAGTCTCAATATTGGATGCACATGGAATTCAATGGGGAACTTTTAAACCACATTCTGGGTTCAGAATTTCTGAGATGACCCATGCATCATGAGTTTTTAAAGCTCCTCAGTCATGCCAGTGTAGAGCCAAGGATCAAGAGCCACCATCCTAAGCAAGCTTCCATAAGTCCTAGTGAAGACAGCACCACTCCAACATCACAGCAGCATGATCATAGCACCTCGTGATGGTGAACTACACATCCCATCTCCAGGTGACTTCAAACTACACTTAAAACTTCATGCAAAGCCAGGCGTGGTGGCACACGCTTGTAATCCCAGTACTTGGGAGGCTGAGACAGGAGGATCACAGGTTTATGGCCAGCCTCAGCTACTACTTAGTGAGGTGCTCCACGACGTAGTGAGACCCTGTTTCAAAATAAAGAATAAAAAATAGGGCTGGGGGTGCAGCTCAGAGGTAGAATGCTCCTGAGTTCAATCCCTGGTACCACACACAAAAAAAAAAAACATCAATCTCAAGGAGACCACACATATTCTTAGCATGTTAATCTACATTAACTCTAAATGATGTTGTTTATGCTTTATACAGACACAGATTTACAGCTCTAGAAAGAAGAATGCTTAAAGTTCATACCTAACTCTAAAGAGACATTTTCTGTCTAATTAATTATTAAAAGATGAATGAGCATGTTCTTTTTTGCACATAGATCCCTCCATTGAAAAAGAAAAAGACCTCCTGTATATGAAGGAAGTATCACTACCAATCTCACTAATATCTGTGGGATGGCAGGAGGGGGCAGGATGGTAGGATGCAGAGGGAAATACACGGTGTTGTGTGCATGTATGTTTGTTCACCTTGACTCTCAATATGCACCAATAAAAGTATAAAAATAAATAAAAATAAAAAGACCCCCCAATAAAATATTATTTGCGCAGAAAGCCTACTGTCTCACCTGTGTTTCCTTACGAGGCTGGAAAGAGAAGTTCTGCAGTACTCTGACAAGAGCAAGTTTTACGTTCATGAGAGCAAACCTCATGTCAATGCAGCTCCTGGGTCCATTTCCAAAGGGCAGGTATACATAAGGATCAATGCTGTCCTTGTTCTTCTTACTGAACCTGGTTCCACAAAGGTGGGTAAAAACAAGTTAATAAAACATACAAACCACCATAACTACATGGTTTGTGGTTCTGGTGCCCCTAAAATAGGAGTATAAAAGATACTTTGGGTGCTGGTCATTGAAATCCTGCTGAAGTTATTTGGCTCTGAAAATTGTAAGCTAAAAGTCTTTTCTGCCACCCTATCATGATATGAGCTTTCGGTCCTATGGTGGTGAAATCAGGTAAATGCTGTTTGAAAGAATATTAAATCTAACACAAACCCACATACATATGATCATCTGGCCTTTGACAAAGGTGCCAAAAACATACATTGGTGACAATACAGCCTTTTCATCAAATAGTGCTGAGAAAACTGGATAGTCATATGTGGAAGAATAAAACTATATCCTTTCTAAAACCTCTAGAAACAAAAGCACGTATATGAAAATGAATGTGCAATTGCATATAGGACATTCTTGAACCAGCCAGGGCCCTTGTACCTTTCAGGACGGAACTCCTCAGGCTCTGGCCAGTACTTTGGGTCACGGTGAAGAGCATAGGTTGGTACCATCACCACAATCCCTTTGGGAATAAACACTCCCTTGAGTTCCACATCTTTCTTACAGACTCTCTCAAGTCTGTTATCAATTGGATATACTCTGAGAGTTTCATTCACTACCATGTCCAGATACTCCATCCGGACCAGGGTGTCATAGTTGGGTAGTGCCTGGGAAAAGAAACAGAATTTTTTATCAATTGAGATTCAGATTTTACTTTCAATTCAGTCTAGGCAGTACTACTGAAATGTTAGGAGCCCCAAAGAATAACTCATATTGGTAAAAAAAAAACTTTTATAAAGTATTTTAATAGCTATCATGTCCTTTGATGTGCTTGCTGTGTGGAATACATATGAATATTGGAGAACTTTGGGATAATCCCCACCCCAGGGCCTGAAATCCTCAGCACTGCCGTGTATTGCTTTTTTCTTTCTCATGTGAACAAACAGGACAGGCTATGATTATAACTCAAGTAAAAAATGCCAAAGTCTTTGTCACCTGTCAAAACAGACCCACATGTCTATACCAAGGAAATATAACACGAAAAAGAGTAATCCCCTTCTTCAACATAAGGCTTTTTACTTGATAATTCCTGCTTGGTAATGTGTGTGTGTGTGTGTGTGTGTGTGTGTGTGTCCGCGCGCGCATGCATGCATGAGTGTATATATAACTTGGAGAGAGGCATTATACTAAATTGACACTCTAAAAATAATTTGGGGAGAAATTAGTCCCTTGGGAAACCATTATAACAAAAGAAGATTACAATTGGATGCCATCAAGATACACAATTACAGTTCTAGTACATGTTTTTGTTGTTGTTGTTGTTGTTGTTGTTGTTGTTGTTTGCGGTACTGGGGATTGAACGCAGGGGTGTTCTACCTCTGCACTACATCCCCGGCCCTATTTTTTTATGCTTTATTTTTTTGAAACCGGGTCTCACGAAGTTGCGGAGGACCTCACTAGAGAGAGAGAGAGAGAGAGAGGAGAGAGAGAGAGAGAGAGAGCGCGAGTACGCGCACATGCATGCGCGCGCTGAGGCTGGCCGCGAACCCGGATCCTCCAGTCTCCGCCTCCCAAAGTACTGGGATTACAAGCGTGTGCCACCATGCCCGGCTTCTAGTACATGTTTTAAGGAGAACAGGAGCCCCATCCTGTTGAAGGGCCAGTCTTTATGCTCCAGGGCTTCAGTGAGCTCTAAAGAAGATGCTTTGTGTCCACCTCAGTGCCAAACCAGCCACATCAGCCTCAGTGGCCAGGTCTCTTCACACCCCACAGACTCCCAGTTTGGCAGAGATCTGTAGACAGTGTGAGTAAAATATGTGCCGTCACTTAGTGTGACACTGGGGAGAACATAATGTCGAGGAGAAGAGTCGAGACCAGGAGCAAGACATTTGCCTTCTTCGCTTCTAACTCTATGACTGGAATGTGGGGACGTGTGGAGCAGAGTGGAGTCAGCCTGCCCGGCGGGGCCAAGCCCTGCCTCGCTCAGCTGACAACCAGGCCAGAGTTCCTGCAGCAATATCAGTAGAGATAAGTACCCAGACATTTGAGCAATAAATGCTCATTTTTATATACCACAGAGGTTTTGTGGTTGTTTCTTTCTTCATATTATTATGGAGATAGATAACGAATACACTGGGACAAACACTGTATTGCCAAAATATTATATTTTTGTAAATATTTCTTGTTTCTTCCTTTGGATGCTTTACAAATAGAACTGGTTTAAAAAAAATCACTGCTCACTCCACCTGCAAAATTTCTTTCAAGTGATGAGGAGGCGTTCTTGTTATGGCTTCACCTCTGCCCTCCCTCTCCTGGTGCCATCCACCCACCTTATTGGGCAAAGCTGCATCAATCTCCTGCTGCAGTTTCTTCTGGACATCAGGGTGAGTGGCCACTTCATACATAATGAAGGAAAGAGTGCTGCTTGTGGTCTCATAGCCAGCAGAAATAAAGACGATTGATTGAGCCGTGATCTCCAGATCAGACAGATCTAAAAGAGAGAAAACATTTCAAGGAAAGCAGGTCAGTGTAGAAATCACAGTTAGGTGAGGAAAAATCTAAATGAGGCTCCCAGATACCTAGGAAGAACCAAGAAAAAGCAATTCAGTGTCACACTGAAAATGGTTTTCACAGCTGGAGTTGCAGCCGCCGCCAGAGCTGCCCCAGGCCTGGGGACCGGCCCCTCCTGGCGCCGCTCGGGCTCTCTGGTTGCCTTCACTGAGGATGAGTTGCTGCGCGCCTGTGTGGGGACCCTGCGGAGACCGCCGGCGCAGTTTCATCTAGCGACTGGTCCCCCATGCAATTATGGATATTTAAAAAGATTGGACAGTGTGGAGGGGGAGTTCCCCTCCTCACTCCCCCTTGGTGCTTGATTCCAGGAATAATTGATAAACTGTGGAATTTTTTTAAATGAAGAATTTGTATTTGATATGAACTTTATAGAGCTATTTATAATTTTTTATTTAAGTGCCAAAAAGATTATACAAAGATATATAGTTTTATACTATTGCCACAAGGATTTAAATTATAATCCCTAAAGGGTCATTTATTCTCTATAATTCTTCTTGAATAGCACCTTTGTGTCCTGGCTTTTCATTTTTAAAAATTAGTCTTAAGTGACTATTTTGAAGAAGTAAGCAGTATAAAAACAATTAGGATGAATTCTCCCATCCCTGACTGCACGTCAAAATGTCAGTCTCTGAGGCATGCTTTGGATGTCCTTTCTGTTATAACAAAGGGGAGTGAAAACCAGATTAAAGCCTTTCTCTCTAGTCATTGTTACAATGCTACAACTATCAAAGATGCCTTTGGCAGGAATGCCCTTCACCTTGTTTCCTCCTGTGGAAAGAAAGGAGTGTTAGATTGGCTTATTGAGAAAGGAGTGGATCCACTGGTAAAAGACAAGGAGTCAGGCTGGACAGCATTGCACAGAAGCATCTTTTACGGACATATTGATTGTGTTTGGTCTCTCTTGAAGCATGGTATTAGTCTGTATATTCAAGATAAAGAAGGCTTGTCAGCTTTGGATCTTCTAATGAAAGATAGACCAACTCATGTAGTGTTCAAGAATACTGATCCTACAGATGTCTACACTTGGGGCAATAATACAAATTTTACTCTGGGTCATAGAAGCCAGAATAGCAAACATCATCCAGAGTTGATAGATCTGTTCTCGAGGAGTGGCATTTACATCAAGCAGGTGGTGCTTTGTAAATTTCATTCAGTGTTTCTGTCGCAGAAAGGACAGGTTTACATCTGTGGTCATGGCCCTAGAGGACGATTAGGCCATGGAGATGAACAGACATGCTTGGTTCCTAGGCTTGTGGAAGGACTGAGTGGTCATAATTGCTCCCAGGTGGCAGCTGCTAAGGATCATACTGTTGTATTAACTGAAGATATGTTTACACATTTGGTCTAAATATTTTCATCAATTAGGAATTATTCCTCCACCTTCCAGTTGCAATGTACCCAGACAGATGCAGTCAAAATATCTGAAAGGAAGGACAATCATTGGAGTAGCAGCTGGCAGGTTTCATACAGTGCTGTGGACTAGAGAAGCTGTTTACACCATGGGACTAAATGGTGGACAACTGGGTTATTTACTGGATCCTAATGGAGAAAAGTGTGTCACTGCTCCTCGTCAAGTCTCTGCTCTTCATCATAAGGACATCGCTCTGTCTTTGGTTGCTGCAAGTGATGGGGCCACAGTCTGTGTTACCACACGGGGAGATGTTTACTTACTTGCAGACTATCAATGCAAAAAGATGGCATCTAAACAACTAAACTTGAAAAAGGTTCTTGTATCAGGGGGTCGAATGGAATACAAGGTTGATCCTCAACATTTGAAAGAAAATGGGGGTGAAAAAATCTGCATTCTTGCAATGGATGGAGCTGGAAGAGTATTTTGCTGGAGATCAGTCAGCAGTTCTCTAAAGCAGTGTCGATGGGCCTATCCACGCCAGGTCTTCATTTCTAATATTGCTTTAAATAGAAGTGACATTCTATTTGTCACACAGGATGGGGAAGGATTTGGAGGAAAATGGTGTGAAGAAAAAAGAAAGAGTTCTGAAAAGAAAGACATTTTATCAGGCCTTCATAATTCCTCATCAGATATGTCTTGTGTCTCTGATGCAAATAGTGTGTATGAAAGAATTCGACTTGAGAAACTTTCTTTTGCCCATAGAGCTGTTAGTGTCAGCACAGATCCAAGTGGATGCAACTTTGCAATCCTGCAGTCAGATCCTAAAACAAGCCTTTATGAAATTCCAGCTGTGTCCTCATCATCCTTTTTTGAAGAATTTAGCAAACTTTTGAGGGAAACAGATGAAATGGACAATATCCATGATGTGACATATCAAGTTGGCAGTAGAATCTTCCCTGCACATAAATATGTTTTGGCAGTGCGTTCTGACTTTTTTCAGAAATTGTTTTTTTCAGATGGCAGTACTTTAGAATTTACAGATGTTTACCGGAAAGATGAAGATTCTACAGGGTGCCATCTCTTTGTGGTAGAGAAAGTTCAGCCTGAGTTGTTTGAATACCTTTTACAATTCATATATACAGACACTTGTGCTTTTTTAACTCATGGCTTCAAACCGCAAATACACTTAAACAAAAAATCAGAGGAATACAGAGCACTCTGAATTCTCATGTGAATAAAATGCATTGCCATGAAGATGATAACCAGGAGTCAGCATTTGACGTTTACAAAAATAATCAAGCTCATACAATTAGTGAAAGACAGAAAAGCAAACCCAAATCTTCTAAAAAAGGAAAAAATTGTTGGGGAAGATGATCCTGTAAGAATGTTACAAAATACTGCAAAGAAATTTGGCCTCGGTAATC
The DNA here is from genome assembly GCA_004027185.1 of Glis glis. NCBI lineage: Eukaryota > Metazoa > Chordata > Mammalia > Rodentia > Gliridae > Glis > Glis glis. The sequence goes on along the minus strand of PVJS01052985.1, from coordinate 2,091 downwards.
TGAGTAGCAGGTTAGAGGGAGTCAGATTTGAAAATGAAAAAATTAATGTTGTTGCCAAGCAAACTGGTAATAAACTGAAGCTGAATATAAAAAAATGTTCATTTCTATGTGATGTGACCATGAAATCAGTGGATGGAAAGGAATTTCCCTGTCATAAATGTGTTCTTTGTGCTCGACTTGAATATTTTCATAGTATGCTGAGTAGCTCATGGATTGAGGCTTCCAGGTGTGCAGCTCTGGAAATGCCAATACATTCTGACATACTGAAAGTTATTTTGGACTACCTCTATACGGATGAAGCTGTGGTTATAAAAGAATCTCAAAATGTGGACTTTATCTGTCGTGCTCTTGTGGTAGCTGATCAGCTTCTCATAACTCGATTGAAAGAGATTTGTGAAGTAGCATTAACTAAAAAACTTACCCTTAAGAATGCTGGTATGTTACTGGAATTTGCAGCAATGTATAATGCTGAACAATTGAAACTATCTTGTTTACAGTTTATAGGACTGAATATGGCAGCTTTACTTGAAGCAAGGTCTCTTGATGTTCTAAGTGATGATGTTTTGAAGGATCTTTCTGTATTTTACCGAAAAATGATTCCAACAATGGACAGAAGAGTCATTACACCATATCAAGATGGACCAGATATTAGCAATTTGGAAGTAGAAGATGGAGATATCTTTTTAAAAGAAGAAATAAATATGGAACAAAATTATTCGGAAACTATGTTTAAGAAGGCAAAAACAAAAGCTAAAAAGAAATCACATAAGCATTCAGATAGTTCTGGAGGTTATAACCTTTCAGATATTATTCAGAGTCCACCATCTACAGGGTTATTAAAGTCTGGTAAGACCAATTCGGTGGACTCTCTTCCAGAACTGTTGACATCAGATTCTGAAGGAAGCTATTATGCAGGAGTCGGTAGTCCTAGAGATTTACAGTCTCCTGATTTCACAACAGGATTTCATTCAGATAAGATTGAGGGGAAAGTTAAACCGTATGTTAATGATACACCTCCTACATATTCTAGGGAAGATTTAAAACCATGGGAAAAATCATCAGTACTTAAAATATCTGCTCCACAACCTATTCCCAGTAGCAGAATTGATACTACAAGCTCTTCCAGTTGGGTTGCTGGCTCATTTAGTCCTGTCAGCCCTCCTGTTGTGGATCTCAGAACCATCATGGAAATAGAAGAAAGTAGACAAAAATGTGGAGCTACACCTAAGACAAATTTAGGTAAAGTGATTTCTCATGGAGTTAAACTTTCTCAGAAGCAACGAAAAATGATTGCACTGACTACCAAAGAAAACAATTCAGGAATGAGTAACGTGGAAACAGTTTTAACAGCTCCTTCAAAAGCCCCCAAACCAGTAAATGCATGGGCATCTTCTCAGCTTTCAGTTTCATCTAAGTCATTCTCGGATTTCTTACTAGAAGAAAAAAAAAAGTCTGTTACTGGTCATAATTCAGGAGACCATGTCAAAAAAGTTTGTTTTAAAGGAACTGAAAATTCTCAGGTTCCTAAAGTTGCAAGATGTTCTACTCATGGCACCCCAGGACCAGAAGGCAACCATATTTCAGATTTACCACTTCTAGAAAGTCCCAATCCCTGGCTATCTGCTTCATTGTCTGCTGCTTCTGTGGTAGATCCAGTCTCTTTTGCATCTATTGTAGAAGAGGAGCTACAGCAGGAAGCAGCTCTTATCCGAAGTCAAGAAAAACCCTTGGCTCTGATTCAGGTTGAGGAATGTGCAATACAAGATTTATTGGTTTTCTATGAGGCATATGGCAACCCTGATGAGTTCGTTATTGTGGAAAGGACACCGCAGGGACCACTGGCAGTACCTATGTGGAATAAGCATGGATGCTAGTTCACTGTGGAATTGAGATGCCTTTCTCATGACTGTGATTAATAACAGTATCAAGAAATGCTGTGGAAAAGAGGTCTTTCTTACAGGTTTGATAGCAGATCATTCTAGACAGAATAAGAAAGGATCTAATTTCTTTCATTTATAATGTTTGTATGGTTAAAAGAAATACATCAGAATTGTGGTTTTAGTAACTTTTTAATGTGAAAATGTGTCAGAC
>PVJS01052984.1:0-13433 GCA_004027185.1 Glis glis | reverse complement strand
GTACCAAAAAAAAAAAAAAAAAAAAGTAGTAAGCCACAGCTGCCTCAAGAACGAGGCATTCAGCTGAGGGAGGTGGCACACGTCTGTCATCCCAGTCCTTGGGAGGCTGAGACAGGAGGATTGCAGGTTGGAGGCCAGCCTCAGCAACTTAGGGAGACCCTCAGCAACTTAGTGAGACCCTGTTTGTAAACAAAAACAAAACAACAACCACAACAAAAACCCAAAGGGCTAGAGGTATAGCTCAGAGTTAGAACGCCCTGGGTTTAATCCCTAGTACCCAAAACAAACAAACAAAAAACCCCAATTTTTTTCTTAGTAATTTTCTTAAATTACTTTCTTTTGTGGTACTGAGGATTGAACCCAGGGGCATTCTACCTCCGAGCTACACCCCCAACCCTATTTTAGTCTTTATTTTGAAACAGGGTCTCACTAAGTTGCGGGGAGCCTCACAAGTTACTGAGGCTGGCCTCGAACCTGCAATCCTCCTGTCTCAGCCTCCCAAGTACGGGGATTACAAGCGTGTGCCACCATGCCCGGCTTTAAATTACTTTAAGAAACAAACTTTTGGAGGAAAACCATACCCTCTCCATGCAGGGAAGGAGGAGACCAGCTGGGAGGGGAGAGCAGGGAATCAAAGTCTGCTCCGTTGCAAATCTAATGACCCATGTTCACATCTTTTATTACTTCTGTCATCCTTTTTTAGTTGTTGCGAAACAACTTAGAGTTCACAAAGTCCTTCCACATCACTAACCTCAAAACTAGCCTGCACTGGCCAGATATACGTATACATTTTTTTTTTTTTGTGATACTAGAGATTGAACCCGGGGGCATTCTACCTCCAAGCTACACCCCTGAGCCCTATTTTATTTTTTTTTTATTTTGAGACAGGGTCTCACTAAGTTGTTGAGGATCTCACTAAATTACTGAGGCTGGCCTCGAACCGGCAATCCTCCTGTCTCAACCTCCCAAACACTGGGATTCCAGGCGTGCGCCACCGCGTCCGGGTGCAGAGTTGCCATTTTGAAAAACCCCAACTGGCAGATGAGGACACGGTGCTCAGGGTGCCGCCGCTAGTCTGTGTGACCAGGCCCCACGCTTTCTACTATTCGGCATAGTTGGACAATTTTAAAACCGGGCATGACACTTCTTCAGCCTGGTGGCTCCCGGGGACACGGCCAGGAACCAGCTCACGTGAAGGAAAGGGTCTAGGTCGGGCTCGGCCAGCCCTGACTCACCTGCCTCCAAGTCCTGGGGCTCAGGAGGGTCGAGGACAGTCTCCAAAGTGGCCTCTGCCCCAGCACGGGCCGCCCCTGAGCACGCTCGGGAGAGCAACCTCTCTCCCGGGGAAAGTGTCCTTTCCCCGACACTTCCGAGAGCTTCCTCAGACCCAAAGACTCCTGAGAGGGCCAGGAATTCTGATAGCGGGGAGGAGGCTGAATTAATCATAACAGCCGGCGTAATAAGAGCTCAGGGCACGCCAGACACCGCCCTGGCGATGGTCGTACACCTAGCTCTCAGTGCCCCGCGCGGGAGGGAACATTTTACTGATGAGGACCTTGGGGTGGGGGGACGCGGGGTGCTGGGTCATCCGCTGGGCCCTGAGGGAGTGGGGCTGGAGGGGCCGGCGGTCCCCACACTGCAGAGGGTGAGCTTTGGGACTCAAAGCCTTCAGGTGCCCAGGCTTCCCCGTCACCCCAGGAACGTGGCTGCGGGGCTCCCGGCACCTCCAACTTTGCTGGGGAATGCGGCTTCCCTGAGAGAGATGGCAGGGACAGAGGCTCTTGATGTCAGGAGTGATCCAGAAACTAGCTTATCCCTCCTCCTCCCCCTCCTCCTCCCCCTCCTCCTCCTCCTTCTCTCTCCTCTCCTCTCCTCTCCTCTCCTCTCCTCTCTTCTCTTTGTATTTGGGATGGAACCCAGGTCCATCTACCTCTGAGCTACACCCCCAGCCCTATTTTTTTATTCTTTATTTTGACACGGGGCCTCCCTAAGTTGCAAAGGGTCTCACTGAATAGCCGAGGCTGGCCGCGAACCTGCGATCCTCCTGCCTCAGGTTTCCAAGTACTGGGAATACAAGCCTGTGCCACCACGCCCGGCGTTATTTTTTTGTTTTGAAACAGGGTCTCATCAGGTTGCTGAAAGTCTCACTGAGTTTCTGAGGCTGTCCTCCAACCTGCAATCCTCCTGTCTCAGCCTCACAAGAACTAGGATTACAGGCGTGCGCCGCCAGGCCCAGCATCCCCTGCCTTTAAATTTTTTTTTATTTTAAAGATCTTAATTGGCTTTATTTCCCCTACTTACTATCAATTTTAAATATGGTGCTTGATTCTCATGACTCTTTAAAAGCATTTCTTAACCTAAAAAAATAATACACACACACACACACACACACCCAGTGGAAGCGATGAGGTCATGTGGTGAGGAAATTGGGGTGATTTAAGGGGAAACCTCACCAGGTGTGGGGGCGCACGCCTGTCATCCCAGCCCTTGGGAGGCCGAGACAGGAGGACTGCAGGTTGGAGGCCAGCCTCAGCTACTCCAGGGGAAACCTCGCCCATCCCCCTTGCAGAATGGGCCGGCGGGAGGAGGAGCTCAGAGCGTCTCCAGTGTGGAATTTCTAGAGCGGGGGAGCCATACTTTCCCCAGTCCCTGCAGGGGCACATTACTCAGAGCCGTGGCTGGGGGCGAGGAGGAGGAGCTCTGTAAATCATCCACGGGGAAAGTCTACTGGGTGTGGAACATTAACGTGGAGGAAGGCAGGTTGTCAGGGAGTGGGTCAGCGGCCTGTGGGCCGTTTCTAACCAGAGATCCCCCTCTACCTTCGACTACTCTTTTTTTTTTGTACTGGGGATTGAACTCAGGGACATTCTACCTCCGAGCTACACCCCCAGCCCTATTTTATTTCAAAACAAGTTCTCACTACGTTGCTGAGGGTCTCACTAAATTGCTGAGGCTGGCCTCAACACCTGTGATCCTCCTGTCTCAGCCTCCCAGGTACTGGGAGGATAGGATGATACTGTGCCCAGTTACTTTCAACTATTTTTACTTCTCCACCTACGACTGATGCTGGAAAGGAAGAGAACGGAACAGGTAAAGAGAGGATTCAAACATAATGGCTCCCTGATTCTGTAGCCGGCTAGGCAGTTAGAAGCCCTGGGTGCTGGGAGGGAGCCATGCTACAACTGTTAGGTCAAGTGTGCAGAGAATGAGAGGCCCCCGCAGGGCAGCTGCAGAAGAAAGCCCCGTTAATCCTTTAACTACGCAGCTCATGGGCTTAATCTTCCCGTGCATATGTTATAACTCTTTAGACACAGGATCATTATAAGTAAAAAAAAAAAAAATCAGTACCCGCCACCGAGGCTTCTTGCAGATTTCTGCATCTCGCTATAGGGCCGGCGAGAGAAAACAGAACTTCGGAAGGCTTCTCATTACAACTGCTGTCACTGGGGCTGGAAAAACTGTGAGGTCCCTTCTCAGATTCATTCACAAAAAAAACAATAGGTCTCTATTTGAAGTGGGAAGAGCTCGGGGTCTCTCTCTAGCCCGGGGATCTTTCTTTGGATTTTTTTTTGCATCCATTGTTATTTAAAATAACACCATACAAACATTCGGGCCTGCATTCTTTTGCATAGTAGCTGTGGGAAAGGATCTTTACCTGGTATAATCTCCTTTGGCTTCCTGAAAAAAAAAAATAAAGACAGCCAATCAATATATGAGTTCCTGTTAAACTAAATGAATTATTTATTCCTGGTCATTTTCCCCCTCCCATCAAGTCCCCATGTTTTGTGTTGAAGAATATAGGTAAGGAACACTTTCCTTACGCCCACCAACAGGGACTGGGGGGGGGGATTGATAAGGAAACACTAGTATCTGTGAAAGTTGAAACAGAAGCGACAAATGCATGTATGGTAATTATGCATGGGAGAAAGCCCAGGTAACATGTCTCCCTTTCCATATCCAAGGTCACGGTAAAGGCCTTTGCATTCAAGTGGCCCACAGGTTAGACCCGCAGGCAGAACTTTTAAACCGTGCACCAGGTAACTCGACACACACACACTCTGTTTTCTTTTGACTTTTTCAACTAACATGGAAACGGACTTAGTTTTCCGGCTGCCAGCGCCTTTAAGGATTAAAGGGCTCTCTGATACCACCTCGCGAAATCGTACCCAAAAGTTGCTAAATTTAAATGAAAATTACAGCTGTTCCAAACAACTGCTGTCTCCCAAATTCAAACCCCCGGGGGAGGAGCCCTCTTCCAGAAAGACAGTCTTTTAACTCTTTCTCCCTGAGAGCCGGCGGCTACCTTGCAGTTTTTCTTGGAGATGGACAGTATCGACAGAGCACATGCAAATTATGTGACTGCTAAAAACAATGGCTCAGCGGTTTTCCTTCAAAGACTGACTGACTGGCTTATTAAAAAATCCCAGGGACAGCGGCCCCGTGCAAAAAAGTTCCAGAGCTGCAGGCAGTACATTAAAAAAAAAAAGAAGCCAAGGAAAGACGGGGGTGGGGGGGTTCCCTTCTTACCTGTAAAACCAGCGCCGCTAGCTTGAAGACGGTCTCGCTGTCCACTTCGATTTGCCCCTGTTGGCGGAGAAGGAAAACACGTTGCAGAGTGTTTGGTGGGAGGGAATGCGGTGGGGCTGGGAAGCTGTCACGGAGTGGTACCTCCAGCTCACGCTCAAAAGCAGAATGTACCAACGCGGGCGGGGACGGGTGTGTGTGTGTGTGTGTGTGTGTGTGTGTGTGTGTGTGGACTTTGAGAAAACTCAGACGATTTCTACACGAATCATTTTTTTTTTAAACTCTGCCAAGTCACTTTCTCAGATCCGTTTTGCTGTGTGTTTTCCTGAGATAATTTTTGTGGTTTTTTTTGTGGGGTTTTTTTTTTTTTGGCCCCTGCATCACAACATGGTTATTTCAGGATACGTCGGATGCAAATAGTATTAAACCTATAAATCCACTTTGGTGCCAGTGTCAGGATGTGGAGCTAATACCTGTGCAGTCTAGGAAAAAATGGGAATTTTTTTTTTTTTTTTTTTTTTGCAGTACTGGGGATTGAACCTAGGGGCGTTCTACCTCCAAACTACACCCCCAGCCCTATTTTTTATTCTTTATTTTGAAACAGGGTCTCACTGAGTTGCGGAGGCCTCACTAAGAAGCTGAGGCTGGCCACGAACCCAGATCTTCCGGTCTCAGCCTCCCAAATCCTGGGATTACAAGCCTGCGCCACCACGCCCGGCTAAAATGGGAATTCTTAAAAAACCAGTTACAGCAAACGCTTACTTAGAAGGCTAAAATTCTTCTGCTGGACATATTTTATCTATTTGTGTTTTTGGCATTGGGATTGAAGCCAAGGACATTCTACCTCGGAGCTATTCCCACAGACCTTTCTATTTATTTATTTATTTATTTATTTATTTATTTATGGGATTGAACTCAGGGGCATCCTACCTCTGAGCTACAACCCCAGCCCATTTTATTTTATTTTTTAAATTTTAAAACAGGGTCTCACTAGGTTGCTGAAAGTCTCGCTAAATTGCTGAGGCTGGTTTTAAACCTGAGATTCTCCTGTCTCAGCCTCCCAACTACTGGGATTACAGGCATGCGCCACCATGCCCAGCTTCTATTTACTTATTTAATTAATTTTTGTGTGTGTTACTGGGGATTGAACCCAGGGGCATTCTACCTCCAAGCTACACTCCCAGCCCTATTTTATTTTTATTTTGAAACAGGGTCTTGCTAGGTTGATGAGAGTCTCACTACTTGCTGAGGCTGGTTTTGAATCTATGATCCTCCTGTCTCAGCCTCCCAAGTACTGGGATGAAAGGCGGGGCCCACCACACCCAGCTTCTTTTTTTTTTTTATTTTGAAACAAGATCTTGCTAAGTTGCTGAGGCTGGCCTCGAACCTGTGATCCTCCTGTTTCAGCCTCCTGAGTTCTGGGATTACAAACCAGCACCACCCCGCCCAGCTCTGCAAAAACAATTCTACCTAAGCCCCTCCTTGCCTAAATCCAGTATAATTCACACTTGAAAGTGCATGGCAGAGCTGGGTGCGGCAGTGCAGGCTTGTAATCCCAGTCCTGGGGAGGGAGGCTAAAACAAAAGATTGCAGGGTGGAGGTCAGCCTTCGCAACTTAATGAGACCCTCAGCAATTTAGTGAGACCCTGTTTCCAAGTAAAAAATAAAATGGGGCTGAGTGTGGAGCTCAGAGGCAGAACGCCCCTGGCTTCAACCCCCAGTACCCCCGCCCCCGCCCACACACACAGAGCGAAAGGGCCTAGGCGTCTCTTGGGGTTCCGAGTGATTAGATTAGGGAGCTCAAAAGACAAACTAATAACAATACTTATAAAAGCCATAGCATTAACAATGACAACAAAATCGCAGGCATCAGTGCCGCGGTGGTAACCCTTCCTGTTTCTGTTAGATGACAGAATTGAAAACACACTTATTTCCTCGGCCTCCCTTCTGAAACCCGACCAGAGAATCTGCTGTCAAGTTGTTGTTTTTTTTTTTTTTTTTTGCTTCACAAACTGACAGACCCCGGGCCTTGGAATTCAAAGTATGCTCATAATCTCCAACAACAGATTATCCAGTCAAGGACTCCATGGCCTCTATCTGCCCAGGCAGAGACGGCAGGATTTCTAATCTGGTGAAACACAAGACCTGGCTCATCCCACAGGTGAGGCGGGTGTTGATCAGATTCAATTGTAGGCAGATGACATTCCTGAGGCCCAAAGAAGCAGGAGGGCACTGGCTGGGACGGGAGCTCAAAACTACCCCCCACTCAAAGTGCAAGTCAAATGTGGCTTCACGCCTTCGGCAAGAGAAAACGGGCATTATTCGGGGGGCACTGAAAAGACTAGAGACAGATAAAAGAAGTTAAAAGTGAGCGCCAACTCCGTGGGCACCCGTGACCCCTCTGCCTCATCAGAACCATCCATGAGTCATTTGACAAACATCCTAGACACGGACTTTTCAATTTGGTAAATGGAGATCGGGCGGACAGATAAAAAGACCTGAAACTGATACCAGCTCGGAGGCGGTCAAGTAATTCTCCACCTGGGAAGGGTCATTAAATATTAAAAATGTTGCAGTGAAGGATAGAAGCATGAAAAGTACCAGGCTCGGGCAACTCCGAGGCGAGGCGGCAACGGCCGGGTCACCTGCTCACGCGGCCGGGACGGCTCTGCAGAGGAGCATGCTGGCGAGGGCGGGTGAGGGGGTGCAGCACTGGGGGGGCTCTCGAAGTCTGTTCCAACAAGAGAGCTCCTGGTCTGGAAAAGCCCCGGCCCTCACCCGGCCCTCCTCTTCTAGAAACCCAAGGTCACACATCCTGACCACCACGGTGGCTCCTCTTGTCGGTGGAGTTCACTAAACAATGTGTCGATCAATGACACCCTGACTTGGTTCTCAGCAACTCCATGTGGTGAAATCGAAGACTTAGGAAAAGCCGAGCGTGGCGGCGCACGCTTGTCATCCCGGTATTCGGGAGGCTGAGACAGGAGGATTGCGGATTCGAGGCCAGCCTCAGCTACTTAGTGAGGCCCTCTGCAACTTAGTGAGAACCTGTTTCAAAAATAAAGAATAAAAAATAGGGCTGGGGGTGTAGCTCAGAGGTAGAATGCCCCCGAGTTCAATCCCCAGTACCAAAAAAAAAAAAAAAAAAGAAAAAAGACTTATGAAGAATTCTAAACAGGGCTTGGTGGTGCATGCCCATCATCCCAGTATTTGGGAGGCTGAGACAGGAGGATTGCAGGTTTGAGGCCAGCCTCAGCAACTAAGTGAGACCCTCAGCCACTTAGGGAGATGCTGTTTCAAAAATAAAAAGAGCTACGGGTGTAGCTCAGGGGTAGAATGCCCATGGGTCTAGCCAGGCCTGTAATCCCAGTACTTGGGAGGCAAAGACAGGAGGATCATGGGTTTGAGGCCAGCCTCAGCAACTTAGTGAGACCCTCAGCAACTTAGCAAGACCCTATTTCAAAGAATAAAGAGCTGGGGGTATAGCTTGGTGGAAGAACGTCCCTGGGTTCGATATAATAAATAAATAAATTAATTAATTAATTAAATTAAATTAAAAACCCAAAAAACAAAAACTATAGAAGTTCTTGCCTGAAGTGTAAAAGTACTTTTGAAACTGCAGCCTCCCAGGACAGAGGATTTCTTTTCCTTCCAGCCATGGCCACAGAGGAAACCTTATAGGAGCCGGCACACTAACACTTGAGAGAGGGGCTGGCTCCTCCAGGAGAAGGAAGGAGAGCCTTCCGGGGGTTTCCATGACCACCGGGGCTAAACAAGGAGAGAGGTGAGTCAGACCATACGATACGGCTGAACTGAATGTACAAAGGTAAGAGGAAGAAGCGGGGCCAAGCCTGAGCTAGGTCCGCCCAGTCCGGCCGGCTCTGCACCTGCCTCACCAGTCAGTTGCCCGGTCGCGGGGCGCGGGACCCGCCCTGCACAGCTCCTAATAGCATGGTGATTATTTTGTGGTCCTGGGGCTGAATCCCGGGGTACTCTACCACTGACTTACATCAGCCCCAGCCTTTTTATTGTATTTTGGGTCTGTCATCTCAAAACTTGGGAGGCTGAGACAGGAGGATTGCAGGTTCGAGGCCAGCCTCAGCAATGTAGACCCTCAGCAAATTAGCAAGACCCTGTTTCAAAATAAAAAATAGACCTGGGCGTGGTGGCGCACGCCTGTCATCCCAATGCTTGGGAGGAGGCTGAGACCGGAGGATGGCAGGTTTGAGGACAGTCTCAGCAATTTAGCGAGGTTCTCAGCAACCTAGTGAGATCTTGTTTCCAAATAAGAAATAAAATCGGTCTGGGGGGTATAGTTGGAGGTAGAAGGCCTCTGGGTTCAATCCCCAGGACCACAAACATATATAAATAAAAAATAAATAGATAAATAAGTTTAATAATGCCTGGGGCTGTAGCTCAGAGGTAGAATCCCTCTGGGTTCAATCCCTAGTATCAGGAAGAGAGAGAGACAGAGACAGAGACCGAGAGAGAGAGAGAGAGAAAGAGAGAGAGAGAGAGAGAAGGAAGGAAGGAAGGAAAGACAGAAAGACGAAAGAAAGAAAGAAAGAAAGAAAGGAAGGAAGAAAGAAAGACTTCTTGTGATTCTTGGTTTTCTAGATTGCGGATTTGCCTTGATTTTCAACTCAGAGTAAAAAATTCCTGTGTTTTGAACTCTAAGGAGCTGGACCAGGCTTTGTCGTCCGCGGGAACTGTAAGTCTAGTACCTAAATAGCAACCCTAGCCATGCAAACTTGAAACACTATACACAGGAGGTGTTGAATGTCAAAAACTCATTTACAGCCGGGCGTGGTGGTGAACACCTGTCATCCCAGGACTCGCGAGGCTGAGACAGGAGGATCAGGAGGATCGTAGGTTGGAGGCCAGCCTCAGCAACTTAATGAGACCCCATTTTAATGTAAAAAGGACTGGGGGGTGTAGCTTGAAGGTAGAAAGCCCCTGGCTTCAATCCCCAGCACCAACAAAACAAAATAAAACCTAATACCAACTCATTGGCCCTTGTGTCTTCACTGGGTACATTTGTAACACGAATCGCTAAGGCCACTCCTGCAAACTTCACGGACTTTGAAGGACAGAAAGAAAGAAGAGATCTAGAGATGCTTTTGAGACAGTAAAAAAGCGCCGTAAGAAAAAGGAGCAAGCAGGTGTGTTTGGCTGGGTGTGTATCGCAGTTTCAAGACATCAGCTTTGGGACCAGAGCATCTGGCCAGACCGCTTCTCAGAAACTGGATCGCGGAGAAGATAGGAGGAGACAGAGAGAGGGAGGGAGGGAGGGAGTCGGAGAGAGGGCGCGTGGCCGTGGGAGAATCCCGCAGATGAACGTACAGATATGGAAATGAGAACCCAGGCAACCTAGCCACCCCATCTTCTCCCATCCAGCCCAGGCTTGGTGCGCTTAATGGACTTTTATTTTTAGGTGGAGAGAGAGAGAGAGAGAGAGAGAGAGAGAGAGAGAGAGAGAGGAGAGAGAGGAGAGAGAGAGAGAGAGAGAGAGAGAGAGAGAACATGGGGTTTTGTTCTTGGGATGGAGTAGCAACTAATTTAAGAAGAAATCAGAGCCGGGTGTGGTGGTGCACACCTGTCATTCCAATCCTTGGGAGGCTGAGACAGGAGGATCGCGGGTTGGAGGCCAGCCTCAGTGACTTAAGAGAGACTCTCAGCAACCTAGCGAGACTCTGTTTCAAAATTAAAAAAAAAATAAATCATTATAAGGGGATGTAGCTCGGAGGTAGAATGCCCCTGGGTTCAATCCCCAGCACCACACACAAAAAAAGAAGAAACCAGATTTTGTTTTCTAGAGATTATTCTCCACTAAAAAAAGAAAAACGGCAGATTCCCAGACTATGGCTGCAAAAGAGAGCCTGGGACTGTCTTATTGTGCTATAAAATCAAGATGCGCTCAGAAGTCATGGGCAAGCTGGGTGTGGTGGCCCAGCTTGCCCATGACTAGGATCCCTGTACTTGGGAGGCTGAGACAGGAGGATCAAGGTTCAAGGCCAGCCCCAGCAACTTAGTGAGGCCCTGGCTCACAACAAAAAGTTAAAAGGGCTGGGGGTGTAGCTCAGAGGCAGAATATACCAGTGAACGGTCTCCGTGAGTTGCTGAGGCTGGCCTCCAACCTGCCATCCTCCTGTCTCGGCCTCCCAAGTCCTGGGATGACAGGCGTGCGCCACCACGCCTGGCTATTTATGCTTTTTTTTAAAAAACATTTTTTTCTCTTTTCCAGTACTGGGGATTAAGCCCAGGGGCACTCTATATCACCGAGCTACACCCCCGGCCCTTTTTATCTAGAGACCTTTTATCTAGGTCCCCCTAAATAGTCCAGGCTGTCCTGGGACCTGCAGTCCTCCCCCTTCAGCCTCCCAAGTCACTGGGATTGCCGATGGGTGCCCCTGCACCAGCCCAGACTAGCTTTTTTTTGGTACTGGGGAATTGAATCCAGGGGCACTCTACCTCTGAGCTACACCCCCAGCCCTATTTTATTTTGAAGCAGGGTCTCACTATGTTGCGGAGGGCCTTGGTAAGTTGCTAAGTTGCTGAAGCTGGCCTCCAACCTGCAATCCTCCTGTCTCAGCCTCCTAAGTTCTGGGATGACAGGCGTGCGCCACCACGCGTGGCTACCCCACTAACTTCCTGATGAGGAGTCCTCTCCTCCCTTCTTACCTTTACTTCCTCCCTCTCCTGACGTCAGGACGCTCTACTTTATCCCCTTCTAAGCCCAGGAAGAAGAAAGTGTCACGCGACGGTCAAATATCAGAGACTGGCTCCACCGTTCTCCCCATGCCTGAGCCCTCGCATAAACTCTTGCAGCAACACATTTTCAAAGGCAGGGAGTGGAGGTTTATGAGACTGCACTGCAAACAAGAGGCGTGGCGGGGCTCCCACTGATCCAGCCAGGCAGGAGAGGCAGGAGCCCAAACAGGTCAGGCTCCGCGAAGGAGCGCGGAGATGCTAGGGCACCCACATCGGATGCCCAAGCTGCAGGCCAGAGGCAGCGCCCTTATTAGACAAGCGCGGAGGACCAGGCTCCCCACCTCTGTCCGCGCCCGAGACATTAGATGAAGACAGCCGACTTTAATGACGGCCCTCTAATTGCTTCAACGCACCCTGACCCCTGTTTACGACGCTCTGAGTTTGGAGCGTCAGAGCGTTCCGATGCAAAGCTAGTCATTTAAAAAAGGAAGAGAAAAAGTGCAAGGTGCTTACGAGATAATCGGGGATTATTAGAGGGATGATTAGGGTGAATCAGGAGGAAGAAAGTCAGGGTTACGGGGTTCTAATTAAGCCTTTGGGTGCAGAGACCCTGGCCAAGTCAGCACCTTATCGGGACGTCTTGCCTCAGGAGATATGTCAGAACGCTTTTATTTTCAGGACTGCAGAAAAGTCCACTTGACTGGACCTTCCCTTTATTATTTCTTTCCAAGAGTTCACTTTTACCAACAGCCTTTTATGTCACAGTTGTGGTTTGTATTTTTTTGTGTGTGTGTGTGGGGGGGGGGATTGAACCCAGGGGCATTCTACCTCCGAGCTCCACCCCCAGCCCTATTTTTTATTCTTTATTTTGAAACAGGGTCTCACTAAGTTGTGGAGGGCCTCACTAAGTAGCTGAGGCTGGCCGCGAACCTGGATCCTCTGGTCTCAGCCTCCCAAGTGCTGGGATGACAAGCGTGCGCCACCACGCCGGGTGTAGCCCAGAGGCATTCTACCTCCAAGCTACACCCCCATCCCTATTTCATTTGGAAACAGGGTCTTGCTAAGTTGCTGAGGGTCTTGCTAAGTTGCTGAGGTTGGCCTTGAACCTGTGATCCTCCTGTCTCAGCCTCCCAAGTACTGGGACTACAGGGGTGTACTATCATGAGCACATTTTACAACATGGCCCTCTTGGGAATTTTGGGAACTATCATCAATAACAAGAAACACAAGAAAAATGTATTTAGTGCTTATTATGTTCCAAGAGCTCCATTTACATCTGTGTGTATGTTTTACTGGGATCCAACCCAGGGGCATTCTACCTCCAAGCTACACCCCCAGCCCTTTTTATTTTTTGTTTTGAAGCAGGGTCTTGCTAAGTTGCTGAGGCTGGCCTTGAATCTGCGATCCTCCTGTTTCAGCCTCCCAAGGACTGGGATCACAGACGTATGGCTCCTCATTTGGCTTCATTTATATCTTAATTACTGAGTCCTCAGGATAGCCCTCCAAGAGGTCATGTTCTTTTTTTTTTTTTTTTGTGGTACCGGGGATTGAACGCAGGGGTGTTCTACCTCCGCGCTACACCCCCGGCCCTATTTTTTTTATGCTTTATTTTGAAACCGGGTCTCACGAAGTTGCAGAGGGCCTCACTAGGTAGAGAGAGAGAGAGAGAGAGAGAGAGGAGAGAGAGAGAGTGCGCGCGCACACGCGCGCGTGCTGAGGCTGGCCGTGAACCCGGATCCTCCCGTCTTCGCCTCCCAAAGTAAAGAGGTCATGTTCTAAGCACGACTATTGCTTAGAGCCGTCTGCCTGTAAGCCAGGAAGCCGGGTTCAAAGAGAGGTAGCTGGAGCCCCGCCAGTCCCCGTCCTCTGTCAGGACTGAAGCCAAGACATGGTGGGCCCCTCCACAGACTGATAAACAACCTCCATTGCTGTCCAACACCGTGAGGTGCTGACCGCGTTGCAGCCCAGAGTAAGCAGTACTTCCCCAAGACACCCATCACATGTATCCTCAAGAAATTTAAGCCAGGCGTGGTGGCGCACGCTTGTCATCCAGTACTTTGGGAGGCGGAGACCGGAGGATCCGGGTTCAGGGCCAGCCTCAGCTCTCTCTCTCTCTCTCTCTCTCCCTGTCTCTCTCTCTCTACCTAGTGAGGCCCTCCGCAACTTCGTGAGACCCGCTTTCAAAATAAAGTATAAAA
>PVJS01052983.1:0-13432 GCA_004027185.1 Glis glis | reverse complement strand
TTTATTTATTTATTTATTTATTTATGTACTGGGGATTGAACCCAGGGGCATTCTACCTCCGAGCTACACACCCAGCCTTATTTTTATTCTTTATTTTGAAACAGGGTCTCACTAAATTGTGGATGGCCTCACTAAGTAGCTGAGGCTGGCCACAAACCTGCAATCCTCCTGTCTCAGCCTCCCAGGTACTGGGATTACAGGCGTGTGCCACCATGCCCGGCTTATCATATCATTTAAATATTCCTGTTTATCATTTCTTTATGGCAAAACTTTCAATATTCTTTCTTTTAGCTTTTTGAAATATACTGTACTATTATTGTCTATCATCCTACTGTGTAAAAGCACAGCAGAACTTCTCGCTCCTATCTAATTATAACTTAGTACCCAGTCATCATCCTTTCCCTGGCCGCACCTCCTCCCTGCTCTCCCTCAGCCTTTGGTAAGTGCCATTCTACTCTCACCTTCTATGAAGTCAACCCTTTTCTTTGTGGCTAATATGAGGGTGGGATAGATTGTCTTGTCTTATGAAGGAAGGTCTAAGGCATAATAGATTTTCTACCTTCGTGCCTTTAGAATTCTTTCTGTTATCATGAAGTGTTAATAAATTATGGCCTTAAAATTTGGAGCTTCTCCTTCCCTCCTCCCTCTCCCTACTGTCCTCAGTGTATTCTCTTTCCTTTGCTTCTATTTTCCCTTTCTTGATCAATGTAGATACTTCTCACAACAATTTCTCATCAGTGTAGGGGTTCTTTTATTTTAAACGCAGCTTTCATTGGTTAGAGAATTTACAGAATCTAGATTGTTCCGTATTGTTAGACCTTTTTCTGATTCTCTTGGCTTCATCAACAAAATGGGGAATTTTCATTTAGTAAAGAGGCCACTTATTTTGCTTCAGTTGCTCCCTTTAGTTCCAAAAAAGTAATTTTTATGAAACTGAATATTACTTATTAAAATAGAATAGCTCATATACTTATGAAATTTTGACCAAAACATTAACTCCTTATGGATATGGGAAACAGGTAGTGATTATGTGAAAGAAAAAATTATCTCACATCACATATAACATATGACTATGTTGCCCAGGCTAGCTTCAAACTCACAGACTTAAGCAATCCTTCTGCCTCACTCTCCAAGGAGATGGAACTAGGTGGGTGCTACCATGCTCAGCTACATAAGCCCTAGATTAAAATAAAAATTATAGCTTTTGTTAATTAAGTGATTACTATATGCCAAGAACCATATCAAATGCTGTGCATGAATTGTCTCACTTAAACTCTGTGATGTCTATGTGCCATAGTTACTTTCATTATCTCTACTTCATAGAAATAAAACTGGGCCAAAGAGGTTGACATGATTGTGAGGAAACTGAAACACAAATTTAAGGCTGCCTCAGTTTTTAACCACCAAATGATACTGCCTTCATACTTAACATAAAATAATTTTTAAAACTACAGTACTGAAAATAATTTTGTATTGATATAATCACTGACAAAATCATGTAATGAAACATAAATTATATGTATTGACACAACTTGTTTTAAAACTAAACTTTCAGTTATGGTAAAGGATATATAAAACATCAGTAGAGATAGTATTGCCTTTACATAAATTGAATCCACTGTTGTCTAAAACATGTCTCTTTTACAGGTGCTGATATTTAGCCCCATTTCCCTTATCCTACACATATGTGGTTCTTGTGTTTTAAATAAGTAGTATTATATGTATTCCTATCGAATTAGAGTTCTTCCTTTCTTTCCAGACTCTTTTTTTTTTTTTTTTTGCGGTACCGGGGATTGAACGCAGGGGCGTTCTACCTCCGCGCTACGCCCCCGGCCCTATTTTTTATGCTTTATTTTGAAACCGGGTCTCACGAAGTTGTGGAGGGCCTCACTAAGGAGAGAGAGAGAGAGAGAGACAGAGAGAGAGAGAGAGACAGAGCGAGAGCTGAGGCTGGCCGCGAACCCGGATCCTCCGGTCTCCGCCTCCCAAAGTACTGGGATTACAAGCGTGCGCCACCACGCCCGGCGCTCCAGACTCTTGATATCATTTATTCAGCCATCTGTATATTCACTCATTTATTTGTTCATTTAACAAATGGTTATGGAGTGTATTCTATATCTTGGGTGTTCTTGTCTTGGGCACTCTATTTAGCACATGGTTTGTTCTATTTACTTATCAAATAACCATCTTATAGGCAGGTATCACTATTATTACATTATACTTGTAAAAAATGACATAAAAATTGAATATAAATAAAAAATTGAATATCAATACCTTTGCTTCTTGAAGAAAGAGAAGGGGGGCACAGGGGTATAAAAGTTTTATTCAAACAATATTGAACTGTAGGCTGACAAATGAAGAGCTCAATATATGGACACAATTCAATTTTGTTAAGTGGGCTGCCATAAAGCCTAGCATTTGGAAAGTTCAGAGAACACAAAAAAAGTTGAGAATTTTCATTTTAAATTTGCAAAGATGGTCTGAATAGAATCAGAAGAATGAAGGATTGCAATTGATAGGACTTACCAAATAGCTGGAAGTCAGAACCCAAAGTCCAACAATCAGGGAGAGTGTTTTCATCTTTTTTTGTTATGCCCTGAAAATGATCAGATAGTTATCCTTTTTAGGCACGTTGATGTATACATTGTCTATGTTCAAATTATTTAACTGATACTTAATGCAGTTTATACTTTCATATATAATCTTTAAGTCTTCTGTATAATGATGATGAAAAATGTGTAGGAATTTTATATAAAGAAATGGCCCATTTTAAAATGTAATAAAATCACCATATAAATAGATGCTCATATTGCTTCTTTAAAACTATAATATGTATTTTGGTAAACTTATGGCTGTGACACTTTAAATTTTCCTTCACAGTACACTTGCTGTAGTCTCTCTGAGGAATTTATACATGAATTAATGAAAGAATATTTTTGCCCTGATTTCAGGTGATGCAAGGAGTTCTCATACTAAAAATTGTTGTTTATTGTTTCTTGAAAAGGCTTTTGTTATTGCTCAAGAATCTTATTAATTATGAACTTAAAAAGTTAATCTCAGTGTTTAAGTGTTTTCATGTTCTCCATACTTTTAATCTCTCAGAGTCACCCATCAATTCCCACCTCTGTTCATCAGACTAAATTCTTCTCACACAAATCTATTTCTTTCACGGCTTCTAGATGTTCTCTGTAAAACAACTGGATTGCCTACCAAGATTTATGTAAGGGAACAGAAATGGTGTGACAGGACACAATCCATTAAAATCATTTTTAAATTGTGATCTTCAGGGTTTTAAATACATTTATATTCAGAAGTGGTCTCTGCTAAGTAGGACTCCAGACTGCTGTTTATGCAAGATGAGTGAAGGAAAGTATATACTAAAAATAATATGCAAAGTGGATAATTCTAGGTTCCTTATGTAGAATTTCAGAGAAGGAAAGTGTGTCCAGAAGCTGGAGAAGACATTCTTAGAGGGTTTGGTACTTGAGTTGGTAGACCATAGATTATCATGGTAGCAAGGAAGAGCAATCTCTTTCCATACTCCACTCCCTAGTGTAGGAGCTGGATGAGTACCTAAATTTTTTTTCTTATCTCTAAAAGGAAAAAATGACATATTTCTCAAGGAGTCACTATAGGAAGTAAATGACCAAATTATGGGAAAGCACTTTGAAATCTGTAAAGTGATTTCCAATTGTATGGCCCTTATGTGATTATAATCATTTCAGATATATCAATTTCTAAATCCCCAGCTTTTTAGGTTATTCGAGAGATATCTGTTGCATGACTTCTTTATGACAGGCTCTGGGCTAGGCACAGTAGGATTATAGAAATTTCTAAAGCAAGTTTCTTGTGGCAAGAAGGTCAATGTCTAAAGTAGGAGTTATGTGTAAGATTATCTATAAAAAGAGTAGAAGGAAACATGATTATCATAGAATCAGAAAGGTGTATTTATTACTTCCCATCCTCAGAGCAAATGTGTTCCATCCACTAAGACTTTCCTTTCCCTGCAACTCTGCCAGGTGACTAGTGGAAGTTCTCCTAGGAATTCTTTGGATTTCTGAAAAGAAAATGTACTTATTATCTTAGTTTCCCTTATGAAAGTTGAAAACTGGGTTTCTTTTCCAAATCTTTTTTTTTCAAGGACAAAACTTCCATATTTTGAAAATAAAAAAGACAATATAATGTTACAAGAATTTTATGCAAAATGATCCGAGTTAAATATAATTCAAAAGTCTAATATTCAAAATCCCCAGTACCAACCTTTATGGGAAGTATGTTTCTTCTCCTGTGTAGGTCAGAACGTTGGTGAAATTTAGTGGCGGCCAGTTGCTGTCTTATGGCTTTCTCAGGATGGCAGTGGAATCAAACGAGAGAGGTTTGTAAGAGGCATCTTAATTTTTATAGTCTTCAGTGTTTGTTGGCAATAGGACAAAATTATTGGAAGGGAAGGTCACTTCTGGATTGATAATATTTATTCACATAAAGAAATGGTAGTTTTGAGGTTTGGCACCAGATTTTTTTCATGTTTATTTATAACTGAGGGACATTGTGATTCTTTGAGTCACATTCTCCCAGTGAATTTTATGTAGTGAGATTAAGCTATGTATATTCTTTTGGTTCATTGGATTCCTTCTGCCATTAATACTAAGATGCCCATTTTTTTTTGGTGGTATTGGGGATTGAACACAGGGGCATTCTACCTCCGAGTTAACCCTCAGCCCTTTTATTTTTTTGTTTGGAAACCAGATTTCACTAGTTTACTGAGACTGTCCTCGAAACTTCAATCCTCCTGTCTCAGCCTCCCAAGTACTGGGATTACAGGTGTGTGCCACCTCACCTGGCTGCCCAATAGTTTTTGATAACTTTGCACTCATAAGATTTAATTCACCTTCCATTTCAGATAGCAATGGACCAGTGTAAATATTTACTAAGTCTTTCAAAAGCACAGTGGATAATATAGAAAGTAAAGATGTAACTAGATGTTCAAAAAACCCATTTTTTGGTTCCTGGGAACACAGCTTATCTAAATTTTCCACCACTTTTTTTTTAATATGAAGGCCTTGTGTCTAATTTTGTCTAATGAAACATGAGCAGAAAAATATATGATACATTTCTAAGGTTGGTCTCTAAAATATTCCCCACCTTTTTTTTTTTGTGGTACAGGGGAATGAACCTAGGGGCACTCTACCTCTGAGTTATATGCCCAGCTCTTTTCATTTTTTGTTTTGAAATAGGTCTTGCTATGTTGCTGAGGCTGGCTTGAACCTGAGATCTTCCTGTCTCGGCCTCCTAAGTACTGGATTACAGGCCTATGACATCATGCCTGGCTTGTGACCCACCTTTTAAACTATCATTGAGCAAAATATAAAGAAAATGAGGAATCAGCCATGCAAATACATGGCTGAAGAGAGTTCTAGGCAGCGAGAACAGTCATGCCTAGGCCTTCAGGTGAGAGAGTGCCTAGTTTGAAGAGCAGGAAGCAGAGGAGAATGGCGGGGGTAGATTTCTTCCTTCCTGTCTTTGCTCAGATGTCATGTCCTCCATGAGGCTTGTCTTCACACCCTAAAGTTACAGCATATTCTCCTCAGTGTTTACTCTATTCTCCTTGCACTATTTGTATGTAGTTGTTACATTTTATATATATATATATAGTATTTTATATATATATAATAGGCAGAGTAATGACCCCCCAAAATGTCTACATATATATCTTCATAACCCATGAATATGTTAGGTTACATAACAAGTTAGATTTCAGCTGGATACAGATGACATAACTTGAAAATAGGGGTATTTTGAATTATCTGGTGGGCTTAATATGATCACATAGGTTCTTAAAAGTAGAATAAAGTTACAAAACAGTAGAGACTCAGAAGGAGACATGACTATGGAAGAAACGTATAGAAGGATGCAATATTACTGGCTGTTTAGATGGAGAAAGGAGTCCTCTAGAAGTGGGGAAAAAAAGCAGGAAATAATCTTCCCTAGAGAATGGAATGGACTTCAGCCCTGACAGTATCTTGATTTTAGCTATCAAACCTGGGTAAAATTTCTAACCTACAAAACTATAGAGACTAGTTGCATAGTGTGTATGTGTATGTAAATCACATTTTCTTTATCCATTCATCTGTGGACAGACACTTAGGCTGGTTTCATAACTTGGCTATTGTGAATTTAGCTGTTACAAACATGGAAATTCATATATTGCTATAGTATACTGACTTTAATCCTTTTGGATAAATACCAAGGAGTGATATAGCTGGGATATATAGTGATTCCATTCCTCTCTTTTGAGGAAACTCCATACTGATTTCCATAGTGATTGTATTAATTTAGAATCCCATCAACAGTGTACAAGTTCTGGTCCTTCCTCCCTAACAATAGTCTTTAGGTTTGGTCTCTCTTTTTTTTTGTGGTACTGGGGATTGAACCCAGGGGCGTTCTACCTCCGAGTTCCACCCCCAGCCCTATTTTTTTATTCTTTATTTTGAAACCGAGTCTCATGAAGTTGCGGAGGGCCTCACTAAGTAGCTGAGGCTGGCCGCGAACCTGGATCCTCCGGTCTCAGCCTCCCAAGTACTGGGATTACAGGTGTGTGCCACCATGCCTGGCTTAGGTTTGGTCTCTTAATGTTGTTCCAGATTTCTGTGTGTTCTGGTCACAGTTTTTGTTTTTCTTTAATATTATCGGAATATTTAAAGCCAGCAACCTTCTATTCAAGCTCTGAATTCTGTCTTCTACTTGATCTAATCTATTGATGAGACTTTCTGCTGAACTTTTTATTTGATTTACTGAGTTTTTCATTTCACCAATTTGTTTGTTTCTCTTTTAGTACCTCTATCTCTTTATTAAAATGCTCTTTCACATCCTGTATTTTCTCTTTTATTCTTTAGATCTTCTTTAATTTATTAATCAGTTTAACAATCAATTTTTGAATTCTTTGTCTAGGATTTCCTTTGGTTTTCTGTTATTGGAATATTAAAAACTTCTGGAGGCATCTTCTTGGCCTATTTTTAATGTTTTCAAGGTCCTATATTGGTATATCTGTTGAGATAGATTCCTCTTCCTTTTTTTGTGGGCATCATTTAGTGAGGAGTTTATCTCTTTATAATAAGTTCTGGGCTTGGAGTGTATCTTAGCTTCAACACATCTAATAAAAGTGCTTAGAGATGAGTGCTTTGAGAGGAGAGAGTAACAGCAAGTAACAGTGGTAGTTTAGGGCAAATCATATATCAATATATTTTATAAGAGTTATTACTAATAATCTCTATAACTCTGTCAACCAAAGAGAAAACTGGATGAGAAGTAATGTAGAGTAGGCTGAAAAGATGAAATATTAAAGGTTTGCTGGGCGTGGTCGTTCATGCTTGTAATCCCAGTACTTTGGGAGGCAGAGACCGGAGGATCTGGGTTCGCGGCCAGCCTCAGTTCTCTCTCTCTCTCTCTCTCTCTCCCTGTCTCTCTCTCTCTCTCTACTTGGCGAGGCCCTCCACAACTTCGCGAGACCCGGTTTCAAAATAAAGTATAAAAAAGGGGGTGTAGCGCGGAGGTAGAACGCCCCTGGGTTCAATCCCCAGTACTGCAAAAAAAAAAAAAAAAGAAATATTAAAGGTTTTATACTAAATTAAATTGGAAGAAGGGATAAAAATAAAGAGAAAAAGAAAGTAAAAAAGTAGAAGGTTAGGAGAGGGAAGTAACAGAAAATAATAGAGAGAGAGAAGATGAAAGAGAGGTGCAGGGAATGGAGATGATAAAGAAGAAAAGAAGTATTGAAAGAGGATCCAGTTAATTGACAGAATACATGAAGTTAGACAGAAATCTGAAAAAAAACACAGAATGTGGGAAGATTAGAAATATGTTTACATCATTCAGTTAATGTAATAACAGTAACAAAGAAATTTGGTTTTCTTTTTGCTGAGGTTTTAAAATTGGGGTCATTGCTTTCCAGGGTTTTGATTTTAGAGTCTTCCAGCTTTTAGGAAGTTTGAGTGTCCTGAATATTGTGCTGTTTGTTCTCAGCTCTGACCCCAACTGTCCAGACTTATCAGGGTAGTCGATGTACTGAGCTCTCCCCTCCTTGCCCGGCAGCATCTGTGGGGGAACACTGTTCATTTTGGAGCTGACTTCACCCTCAAAATGGCTGGTCTTGTGCTTGGGGAGGGTGTGTAACTGTGGTGGCCCTCTCACCCACGCAGCCTGTGCACTGATCCAGGTAGCAGGTGCCCTTCATTCTGACCGCCCCAGTCTGTGTGCTGTGGCAAGGTGTGTGGGATGTGGCAGTCTATCCTCGACACCCTTGTGAGCATGGGGGAGGTGGCACTGGGTCCACTAGGAGGATGTTGTGGGGTCACCACTTTCCACTGGACCCTGATCTGTCCCAGTTCCACCCGGTCAGCCATCAAAATGGGCAACCTGAACTTCTTATCCCAGAGTTTGAAACGCAAGTGCCCTTTGATATTCTCCACTCTGCAGACAGCTGGAAGCTGCGGTTCACTTCCCCCAGATCTTCCCCTAGTCTGTGTAACAGTCTCCCTCCTGGGCCTGGGTGGGCAGACGGCTTGGACATCCATCCATCCGTTGAAAAGTAAAGCTTACGTGCCTGCTTGGTTTTGAGTATCCAAAAAGCAAATATACCAAGAACAAGACAACAAAGAATGAAAAAAATAGAGGGTGAAAAATAAAGGGGAACCATAGTAATTTCTAGTCTCCCATTCACGGATTCCAAACAAAGAGGCTTTTTAAGCTGTTGCTGCACTTTCACTAACTGTGCCAGGGTTTCCTCTTACACCAGACTTTTTGTATCTCAGCTTATTTTCTGGTCAGATTCTGGATTTATTGGGCAGTGGCACCTGTTTTTCTTAAATTTGGTGGGAGAATTTCTTTTGGCTCATTGGAGGGGCTTCCCCTCCCATCCTGAGCCGCTATGCACTCAGCACTGTTGCAATCTATTCCTTTTATTAATTCTATTTCTATTCTAGAAACTGAGATTTCTGGTTTTTACTTGGTTGCTATCTCTCTGAGTTACTGTTGGTTTCCCACAGCCTTGTTACCTCGATATACTGACATAGAACAGTTACTTTAATTTAATCTCCAGGAGCTACTACACTTTTGTGGGTTCCTCTAATCCCCCATTTTTCTTCTCCTCAGAACTTTGATCAATTTGATATTTATTTTTTCTAGAGGATGTCTACTTTCCCCAGCATCATTGATTTTAAAATGTCCTGTTTTACCACTGACTTGAGATGCTGTCTTTATCATATACTAAATTCCTGTGTGCCTCTAGGTCTATTAATAAACTTTCTATTGGGTGCCATTTGGTTATTATCTTTGGTAGTTGTTATATTACATAGGAACATTTCCAGTTTAATAGTTACATATTGATAGCTTTATGCTATACCTTGAGTTATTTCTTCTTTTAGGCAGTCTATTGGTTTTTCTACCATGATAAATATAGCAATAATTAATAAAGAGTAAAAAATAGTAAAACTTACTTGTAGCATCCTCTTCCATTTTCCCTCTCTCCCTCCACCATCCAATATTAGCCCACAGTGTTATGTATTTCTTCACTTTCTGTATGCTTAAATGTGCTTAAGGTTTTACTATTGGGTTTATCAACTTTAAGTGGTGTCTTGTCTTTCAGATCTTATCAGTGAGGCAGCCTGTGAATTTCTTGTTGTTCCTCTCTGTCTTCCTTGGAAAATAAGCAGTTTTACTGGTTAGTTTCATACCTATGAAAAATGAAAGGAGAATGATGCTGAAAGGGGCAAGGACAACCTTTAGACAGTGATCCAGATCTAGTGTCTGAGGAAGTAAAGAGGGGAAGATGCAATATTGAGAGGGGGAGTCCTAGTCCTTGATGTGGATATGACAAAGTCTTAGCTGAAAGGGGGAGTTCTGGAGTCAAGATTGCTTGTTGCAAGAGTCCCATGTTAGACATAAATGTCCAGACCCAAGCGCTCCTGCAGAGATTAGTCATGGTCTGTGTAGAAAGAACATGGTTTCTGTCCAAAAGCTTCAGGCCTGAAGCCACTGCATACACCTCTATAACTTCCAGTTGTTATTCCTTCATTACCAGGTATATAGTATCATGTGCTATTCTCTCTGTTTCTGTCTTTCTCTCCTTTTTGAACTTGATATTGAACCCAGGGGCATACTACCTTCAAGCTACACCACCAGCCCTATTTTATTTTGGAATAGGGTCTCACTAAGTTGCTGAGGGCCTCACTAAGTTGCAGAGACTGGTCTCAAATCTGTGATCCTCCTGTCTCAGCTTCCCAAGTACTGTGATTACAGGCATGTACCACCATACCTGGCTATACTTTCTCTCTTAAACATACTTTTTATTTTAGATGAATGTTTACCATGAGATAAAGTTTTCTCATTTTTTTCCTGTTGGATCAAGTTTATTCATTGGTAGGATATTTGGGGTGGTTTCAGGATCCTGAGGTTTTATATGTTCAGAACTTTATACAATACTGAGTTTTGCCTGTGAAGGTAGCTGGGCTGAATTTAAAATTCTCAGCTTACACTTTCCCCCCTTGAGTAGTTTAAATTTTCTCCATTATTATGGAATGACAAATGTTGCTATTGAGAAGTAGAATGCCAACCTGATTTTTTTCCTTTATAATTTACTTGGTTTTATTTTTTTCCAAAACTTCCCAAATAATTCTGTTTTTATTTTTAAAGTTCAATAATTTTGGAATTGGACATATCTTGTTGTTAACTTATTCTGTGTCAATTTTTCCTAAAACACAATATTTCATTTTTCTTTGTAGATTCAGAGCCTCGCTAATTAGATGGACACTTTCTTGAATTATAGTTTGAAGTATTTATTCCATTTCTTATTTATCTTATTTATTTTTGAATCTTTATAGACTGCAAATATCCTTATTTTGGATTTGCAGGTTTAAGCTTTCATTTTCAGGAATAGCAGTATGAGCACTGCATTAGGATCTATCATTTCCATTAGATTTTATGCACTTTACTTTCTTCCCTCAGTGGGGCTCAAATTTTTGTTGAAGTTTGTTGATTACAGTCTAAATTTTTCTCAAACTTAGCACCTTATACTTTCACATCTAGCAGTTGAACTTGAATAATGCATCTGTATTTTTTACTTCTTTATTATTTTAGTGATGAAAAGATTTAATGTTAAACCTCTCTTTAAAATGACAAAACAGTCTCTCTCTACCTAGTGAGGCCCTCCGCAACTCCGTGAGACCGGGTTTCAAAAATAAAGCATAAAAAAATAGGGCCGGGGGTGTAGCGCGGAGGTAGAACGCCCCTGCATTCAATCCCCGGTACCGCAAAAAAAAAAAAAAATGACAAAACAGGTAATAATACACAAAAATCAATAGTAATAAGCAGTAAACCAAATAACCCAATTTTGATCAGTGCATGTATTGATTACTTCCCTTTTCTTTCTCTCACAATACTCAAGGCAACTGAGAGTACTGTTTGTTGTAATGTGCATGGTTCTTGCTGAGGAATGTGATGAATTCTATCCTATCCTGTTCTATTCCATGCCTTGCCACTTCACTCCATTCCTTCTATATGCTGACCTAGAATTCCAATTCATATAAATGAAATGTATACTGATAGTGGTAAAGGCTTTCCCCTCAAGAAGACATATCTTGGTCATTTGTGAAACCAGGAAGTGTTTACAGGGAAAGAACTAGTTGCTATTCTTCTTTTAAAATAAGATACAGAGCTACTCCAAGATGAGCCTGGAAAGAGCAGAGTTAAGCCAGCGGTATGGGATCATTAGTTGTCAGACTGAGAAACATAGGACAAAGACAGAATTTGTATTAGAAACATACATTAATAAGTAAACTAACGTTGATCCAAATAAATTAACTACTTTGTTTGAAGAATGAAAATATCTGTTGTTCAGAGCTATTACATGTCCTACCTAGGTCAATTGACTGATTAGTGGTAGAACTGACAAGAATGTAAATCTTTATTTAGGCCTCTTTTCACCATCTTAGAGTCTAAAAAAGGCAAGAAAGTTCCAAATACACACAATGTAAATAGGTTGCCATTTGAAGTCTTTATTAGTTAGAAAAAAATCTAAATACAATCACAAGATTTCTCAGTAGTAGTGACAGAAAATAAAATAAACTCCACATTCCAGGTTAATATCATATCCATTATACCAAGTTGATAATTTTTATTCTTCTCCCAACTAAAGGCAGGGTTTATTTTCAGAGACAATTTTGCAAAATTGGCATTAGGGCAGCAGCTGGGTAGGTATGGTTTGCTTTTAAACACGTTCAAATGTATGACCAAATTTAAAAAAAAATCCCAAATTTGAATACATTTTATATTGACTTAATGTGAATTAATTGAATTAATAGTAAAGTTTTAGGTGCAACTTGAATACATATAAAAAAGCATTCTTGTAGTTCACAGAGGCTAGAAATCAAGTACATTAGATCCAAATTAACTTATCTACAATACAATAAATGTCTACCATTAAGTTTAAACAATTGCATGCTCTCAAAAATGAAGTGCCAGAGTCTTAGCTGCCAGATTTCTTTTCACTCATTTCAAAATTTTTTCCTTTTCTTGACTCACATTTTGTGGAATGGAATTTCATTTAAAGTTTAAGATGATTGTGTTTTATCCTTAACCAGCAATACAATGACAGGTCTATCTATAGATAGATGGATATAAATAGAAGTAGAGAAAGATAGGTAGATAAATAGATGATAGATGTATCAATCAATGGATATTCCTATGTTTTTGTTCATGTGGAAAGAGTCAGTTTTCAGCCCATTTATGTTAACGGGTTTAGGTGATTTGGGTGGGTTTTTGATTGATTGCACATAGAAATGACCTAATGTTTCCCAACATTTAGTGGACAGTAAATGGTCGATGACCCATATAATTTTCTGTTTTTATCTAATGATTTTCTCTTCCCTCAGTGGACTATTTTTATAGGTTCCAAAATGTGATCTCACATCATGGATATGCACATGGCATGTGGGATAAAGGTGGTTTGTCATGTTAATAGGTCATGTGGGGTGAATAGTTTGATTAAAAGATTACTGATAGTATTTTAATTTTGAATAACATTATAATTTCACATTGGCATTTGTGGTAAAAGATGAGAATTCTGCACTCATAAATCACATCTTATAAATGACAGGATGCTCTACAATATATGATGTACTACTGATGCCCTCAAAGACCCCAAAGCCTAGAAATAAAATTCCTTATACTTGAAACTATTTGAGAAAATAGAACTTGTAGGGAAGGTGCAGGAGTGGTTGGGGAAGGAGTAACTGTTGTAGCTGGGGCTTCTGTGGTCTCTGGAAGAGCTGAGGAAGTTTGTGGTGTTGATGTAGCTGGGGAAGATGTAGATGGTGCAGCTGTGGTGTCCTCTATAGCTGAAGTAGGTTGTGGTGTTGTAGCTGGGGAAGATGTAGATGGT
>PVJS01052982.1:0-13432 GCA_004027185.1 Glis glis | reverse complement strand
CAAGAATGATGTTGGTATATTTTCACATGTACATATTGTTTATGATAGTAATTCCATTAATTCACTTCTTTCTTGCCCTCCCCCTTCCCTTGTACCACTTCCCTTGTTCCACTGAGGGTTCTCCATTATCAACCGGAGTCCCTTGTGTGACCCTACTACTCCCTAGGTTGCGCATATTAATGAAAACATATGGCCCTTCTTGAGTCATTTTAAGAAGAGAAACTTGGCCACTGAAGGTGAAGTATGGTTAATACATGTCATAATAATAGTCCCGTAAGTACAAGTACTGAGTAGCAACTGAACTCAACATCTACTCTACCAAAATCTATTATCTTGAAATTATATGTATATGTGTGTACGTGCAAAAGTATATGCAGGTGCATATACCTATAAAATAAGCAAGATGGATATTCTTAAACACAAGGACAAGCATAAAGTCATACATTTATATTCATTGCTGCCACCAAAGAATGTAATGAGGTACTAACTTTACTAAAAGCTTCTTTATATCAGGCACTTTTGTTATTCAATTTTCATTATGCAGAGCAAAGGAAAAGATTCCAAGTATGGTTGCTGAATTAATGCTTTTTGAACCTAATTAACCTCCCCCCAATTTCTCCCCATCTCTGCTATCTGCATTTACACAGGGGGAAAAAAGTATAGGTCTTGTGCATGAGATCCTTTTGTGTCACTATCAAGCCTTCCATTCAGTAAGCCATTAATTTTGCAAATGATACTCAGGAATCTTTAATATTATGATCCATGTTCTTTGGGCATACACTGGTCAGTCAATGTCTTAAAATGTGGCACTCAAATCACAGCACATGACTCCAGAAATTGTCCTACATAGTACAGAGAGTGGAACACACACACACACACACACACACACACACACACACAAGCATGCCCCTACTTTATTCTGCCCCTAATAGTATATCTATTAATAAAACTTGTTTTATTTAAATAAAATTTCTGCATATACTGAGCTTATAGTGAACTACAAACATTATATTTTCCTTTCAAAGGGATTTTTATTTGACTTTTCATTAGTTAGTTAAACGAAAA
This sequence comes from Glis glis, assembly GCA_004027185.1. Taxonomy (NCBI): domain Eukaryota; kingdom Metazoa; phylum Chordata; class Mammalia; order Rodentia; family Gliridae; genus Glis; species Glis glis. The sequence continues at coordinate 12,367 of PVJS01052982.1, read as the reverse complement.
TTATAGTTATTCAAATAATAAACAAAAGTAAATAATTTTAAAAGAGTCTTGAGAAGTGTAAGTGCCCTTCCACATATTGCAATATCAGGGAGCCTAAGCCAACCTGGGCTCTTGTGGAATTGTGATGATTTTCTTAAAGTGGATTTGTCAGGAACCAGGGTTTGGGCTTTTCACTCTATTGTGAGACTAGCTCTGAGACAGTCTTTAAATAAATTTGAAGCTTCAAAAAAGTACTAGGGAAGTATAAAACATTTAATGTGAATCACCTACTGAAATATCTGAAGCATAGTAATTAACACCTGAATCAAGTATGCTACCTAGTGAAAGATGACTTAAGATAATACACAGGATCGTGTCATCAGTCAGCTCCTAATTGAGGACTGTGATCTACCAGTCACTGCAAACTATTTCCTGTCCAAAGTATTTCTCGTGATGAGTAATTTATAGTTTGACTCCATATCAGTTACTCTAATGGGAGCTTAAATGCACCAAAGCCATTGGTTACTTATCTTTAGCCCTGCAGTTAATTGTGGTGAGGATATGGAGAAAGACCACATCCTAGCAATATTGTAAGAAAGTCAGGAGATTTGTAAGAAAGCTGAGTTTGGACAAAAAGAGAATGACTTAATGAAGATTTATGCTTGAGAGAGAAGAGAGAACACAGTTTCTCTGAGGAAAATGGGACGCAAATTCTGGAGACATACACACTTCTGTTCCATTCAATTCTAGGGAGCAACACTTGTGAGCTTTGCTAGGTAAAGAAAGGATTCTCTTTCCCTCCTATTTCCATTAAGTGTGCTCTGCAAAAAGTATGGAGGATTCGTACTGAAGCATCACTACCATGATGCATGGTTTTCCAACATTCCTCCTCTAGTTCTCGTCTCTGTTTCTGGTCTGGGGCTAAGTCCTCTTGAGTTCTGAATAACTCAACTAACATTTATTCACTCAGAATCAGTTGGGTGTCCTCTACAGAGCCAGATTCTAGGGCTACAGAGATGAGGGAGACACCAAGTCCTTCTCCAGAGCTCACATTTTAGCAGGGGATATAGAAGTACACTGTACTGGTAATGTAAATCAAGGGCTATGCGAGTAGAATGGAGGAGGAGCTGCTGATTCTGCCTGGTGGCCAGGAAGGTCATGAAAAAGGTACACAAATTTTGAATTTAGCAATCTGAAAATGCAGTGATGGTGGTAAGGAAGAAAGATCTCCATTGCCTATGCTCATTCTCTGAATCTTAAACCCTTACCTGGCAGGTTCATCCAGTACCTTACACCTGAGATAGCAGTCCCTGGCTTGACTGGCTAAACAATTCTTTAGCTGGACACTTTAAGAAAAGTCTAATAGCTAAAGTCATAGATGTCTTTATAATAAACTAGTTACATCTTTAATCCACTGTTCAGTATCTCAGCAATCTACACCAGGATAATCCTTGAAACTACAAAGAGAAACAGAAAATATGTGACCTTTTATGGCAATATTTTAGTATTTATGTGCTAGATGCCAATGGTGCATTAAACCAGATAGGAACACCAGTAGACTAGGTCCTTGAAATCTGGCTGTTTAGTAAATAAAAGTCAAGTGCTGGGTGCCAGATACACTGCATGTGCTGAGCTTGTCATCCATCTGTTGTGTTCTCTGCCAACTGCTCTACTTGGGATGTGAGCTGAAGGCATTAGAAGGGAATAAGAAACCATTAAGAAATAAAATCAGCTGCAGAGTGAGCAAGTTTCTTTTTCCTGTCCTTCTATTACCTCTGTCCTTCTTATGTTTCTGCTAATTTTAGTGCTGTACTGTATCAATATGTGCCTACAGATAATACAATTAATTGATACTCCTTGTAAAAGCAGCATTTTTCACTGATAATTCAAGTTGTCATTCTTGTAGCTTTATAAGTGAACACATAAGTAGGTTGATAAAACTTTTTTCTTTGTGGTCATTTTTTCTATAAATATAAATATTGGTTATGATGAAAAGTTCAATCCTATGTCTGATGACTATTCCTTTATTTATTACCAAAATTTTCCAAAATACACAGGTGTATAGGTGATCTGTGATTACGAGGTATTTTCTCTAACACAAAACTCACACATGTTTTATCAACTTTGACAAATTCATAGGAAAGAAATTTCCTACTGTTAGAATAAAGCTAAATGTCTTCTTTTTTCTCCTTGTTTAATGGGTTCAATTTCTACAATAAATTGACACATGCAAATAGGTATTTCAACTATTTTTAACTTGAGGGGAACTCTAGAACTAAGCTTCATCTAAATATTCTTGGAAAAATGAAGGTAAACTAGAAATACAGAAAGAAAGCCAGATGACTTAAACAAAAATTCTTTTTGCTAAATGCCTATAAGTTTCTGTGTCTCTGAGGCATTAATGCTACATCTGGACCAGGGCTGTGGCAGGGTTCATTATAATTCACAGCAGCTACTGGCCTTGTTTGTGCTTATATAAACTCTAACAGCATCTGCCTTATTTTTTGAAGCTGCAGCCTGCTCACAAAATGTCTTTTTCAGGGAAAAATCAAGATTCAAAGATAACAGTCATTTCACTTTTCAACAGAAAAGAAATACAAAGACTGTTAGGGAACAATGGGTCTGCCTCATTCAGTCTCATCCCACTATAATAACAGAGGGCTTCAGAGTTCATGGTGGAAAGACCCATCACACAAGGCACCTGGGAATGAATAGTCTGGCTATTTTTAAGACAGGCAAGTTGGCAACTCTCTCATGACATTATCAGATACACTTAAGTACTTCAATGCAGGTGGCTTTTTTAAGTCTAGAAGCTCACTTTAATTTTTAAATAAAATCATGGTTACTAAGTTAAATACTTTTGTTTTTGGAAAATGAATATACTGTGGTGTGTGTGTGTGTGTGTGTGTGTGTGTGTGTGTGTGTGTGTGTGTCTGTGTGTATGTGTGCGTGTGTGTGTGTAAAACATATTTGATGGAGAGTGTAAAGAGAATTTTCTAGAGTGCCTAAAGGTGGCATGGAGGGCAGATTAAGGATCTCCACAGAGTCAGGTATGAATGTTTACAAACATATTTCCAATGTAATTTTAGAGAGAAAAATAAAACTATCTTATTTTCATAATACTTACTTCCAAAGGTAAAGCTAGACTAAACCCTCTCTTTGGGTGAAAAAAAAACAGGTGTGGTGATTCTTAGTAGATGGATACAATCTTTTGAGGTGGGAGAGTCAGACTGTCCAAGGTTAGGTAGAATGTAAAAGGGGCTCATAGGTTTAAAGACAAGGCACAGAGCACTTCCAGGAGCAGAGTGTGGGAGTCAAACTGCACAGCTCATTCACTAAACTGGCAGGCAAATGAATGTAAGATCTAATTCAGAACTGTGTGTGCAAAGGAAATCTGGATATTTGGGCACTGTCCTGATGGGGTAATATGGTAAAGGTACAAGAACTATGGGTTCATATGGCTAGAGGTTCACATCCTAATTCCACTATTTGCAGGTTATGAAATTTAGAGAAGTTTTAATTTTAGATCTTCATTTCTTAATCTATAAAAGAGTCATAATAAATCTTACCCTGTAGAAGTAGAAGGATGAATAAAATAATATAAAGGAGGCTTTTGATAGTGATTAGCATATAATAATAATTGAGGAAATGGCTCCTATTACTACTATTATAAAAATTTAGACCTTTACACATATTTCTTTTTTTTATACTTTATTTTGAAACCGGGTCTCACTAAGTTGCGGAGGGCCTTACTAAGTAGCTGAGGCTGGCCCCGAACCCTGATCCTCCGGTCTCCGCCTCCCAAGTACTGGGATTACAAACGTGCGCCTCCACACCTGGCCCTTTACACATATTTCTACTAAGTCAGGAATTCATTGATTTGCCAACCTCCAATTTGTTTTAAAAGGTCAAAGTTATAAAAGATATGTGAGGCCTATTTTAACATTTTTCCACTAAGTAAATTTTGAAATAAGAAATATAAATTTCCTCAAACGAATCATAATTTGGTATCATAGTAAGACAGAGTTTAGAATAATAGAATCAAACTGTTCTCATTTAAAATTATTTCTACTATTTGCCAAATACTTATATATCAGGTATTGAGCTGGCACTCTCATGAATAATTTCATTTAACCTTTAAGATAAAGTTGAGATAGGTACAATATAATTTCTATTTTATAAATGAAAAAACTGACACACAGAGAGACCAGTATCCTGGTCTAAATTAAAGAGTAAGATTTGGAGCTGGGATTCAAATCTAGGCATTGTAACTCAATATTAATTAGCATGGTATAATAATTATGTCTAATAGTTACTGCATACTTACTCCATGAGGAGCAAAACTAATTCAGTAAGTTTTCCCACTGGAAAAAAATTTAGGACAAATTCTAATTAATTCAGCAGACAGAATATCATTTTATCATAAATTAGGCTCTATATTCAATTATTAGTATTACATTATTATAATTAAGATTATTGGAAAATAGTTATTCCCATTAAAATATTACCACTTCTCAAAATACATGTTACACTGACATATAAGTGAAATAGGAAACAAAGCAATCTTTCATGTGAAATACTCAGTGATGATGGCAAGCATGGTTTGCGTGTTATGTTTGGGGGTAAAGTGGGCAAGATTTTCTCCCCATGTCCAAATCCTCATCTTGTTTTCCTACTTCATACCAAAAGGATGCATGTTGTGTGTGTGTGTGTGTGTGTGTGTGTGCACGTGCACACTTACGCATGATCTTATGCTTATTTGTGATCATATGCATTCACTTCTCTTGATATCAAACTATCCAGTTTACTCATTTTGATTGGCAGTGGCTTCTGTCCATCCAAACTTAACAGAAACCACCAGTTACCTACTAACACTTGCTACATACAAGACGTTTTCTTACATGAACCCATAACAGATATTTTGCCAAATCTCTTAGGCAAAATTGTAGCTCTGTTGAATAAATGTAAAGGGGTACAGTTACTTTTCTGTAATGTTGGACAGGAAGGTTACATTTATTAGGTTAAGAATGCCTAGTGAACGTCTGTACTGGGTGATAAGTATTATAATTACTAAAAGAATATAATTAAATGCTATACTTCTTCATTGTCCTTAAAGTCCCCATGACTTCATATTCCATAAATAGATTTCATAAAACAGTGTTGTTTATTGTATTATTCTTCTCTTGGGTCTCGAAAGAAAAATCCCACCTCAGTAACCTAATATTTTGTTCAGGGCCTTGACTTAAAAAAATTTACTGCTATCACCTTGCCCCCAAACTTCAAAGTGCAGGTTTATTTTAGAATAATGGAATTTATATGTAAATCATCTGCTGTATTACAGTATCACATTGGATGAAAGTGTAAATTGAAGCTAATACAAATTCAACTTTATACTGCTCAGAATATGATATGCTTCACTCCATTAATAGAAATCAGTTTTCTAGCTTAAACACTAAACTTTAAAAAATGAAAATATTCACTTTGAGAATATCACATAACTTCTTGCTCCACATAAGGCATTCACAGAATTCGCCTTTTTTATTTTATTTTTTAACAGTACTTTTAAGGACTTCTAATTCTAAGGGGAAAACCCAAAGAACCACAAATGCTGAGAAGCAGAATCAAAGTGAAGCTCAGGGATGCTGCATGGGCAACTCTGAAATATGTGCTTGCATCATGTTAAGGCAAATGTGGGAGGCAGGGCTCTGAGTATACGGACCTTTTAAGAAGCAATAATTTTTCTTTGAAAATTTACTTAGAAAAGGTTCTTTTGGGGGGTACTGGGGATTGAACCCAGGGGCATTCTACCTCTGAGCTACACCCTCAGCCCTACTTTATTTCTTATTTTAAAATAAGTTGCCATCGCCTTGCTAAGTTGCTGAGACTGGCCTGAACCTGCGATCCTCCTGTCTCAGCCTTCCAAATACTGGGATTACAGACATGCACCACTGTGCCCAGATAAGATGGTTTAGTTAATACATTGCTGAGGCCTTGCTAAGTTGCTGAGGTTGTCCTCGAACCTGCTATTCTCCTGTGTCAGCCTCACAAGTACTGGGATTACAGGTGTGCACCACCACACCTGGCTAAACAGATATTTTTTTTAATCATAAAACAATGAGAGAATTTTATCCTAAACATAAGCTTTGCAAGTATGGTTTAAAATTTTTAAAGCTTAAAAAATCTGATATTTCTTTCTTAGAGTCAAATATTTGACAACTTATTAATGAAACCATCAGATAAAATCATAGTAGCCTTTTTGTTATTTTCATTTTGCATATATCCAGTAAGATTATTTTAAATAAACAGTAACCTGTGGGTTGTAGAAGTGAGAAAAGCACTCTTGATTTGGCCTTTTTTCCCCACTCATGAGTGTTACATCCCTTTCATGGCTAAATAAAGTGACAAGTTAGAAGCAGAGCTGGCACCGCCAGTGACTGAGACCTTGGAGAGAGAATGCACTCAAAGACACATAGATATTGTTTCTATAGATATTGGAAGATACTAGCCACTAAGTAAGGTCTCCCAGGATGAAGGAGACTGGGAACCAAGATGCCACATTAAACCATGGATTGTTTGTCTGCGAGACTCTTGTAGAGCAGCTCATGCAAATTAAACCCAGAAGAAAACTGCTTCAGGAAGAATGGAATATTATTTGCTAGGACAATTTTTGCCATGGTTTTAGAACACCATAAATAGAGCTTCTTTTTTTTTTATCACATCAGCTTCTCAAGCTCTCTGGAGACTCTCTTCACACAGACACTGATGCTCATTAACTAACTTTGCAAGACTCACTCAGTCACCATTTTAACCAAATGGGCCCCCAGGTCTGAGGCTCATAGTTCTTGGAATGCTTTTGCCCAACTAGATTATCCATAGCTAGTAGGTGCCTTTGTATTCATTGAAGTTTTTCTCTAAGTGGAATATAGGATGAATCATCACACAGGATTCTTTCTACAAAAACAGTCTTCTAGGAAAAGAAACAAGATCCTTAATTCTGAGTAGTGTTTGCCTCTGCACCACTGTGTCTTGCTCCGGTTCCTTCACATTGCCCCAAATGCCCTTTCTTTTCTAAGAATCTCTATTTTTTTTCTAGAGAATTTCTTGGAATGCACCCTTAATTTTCTAGACCATTGCTTTATTACCATCATGGCTCCTGATTGCAACTGAATGCATCAACATATTCAGTGCTATCAAAAGGACTGAAGATGTCGGTTACTTTAGTCTTCACTTAGAATCCTGTCTGTTGGTATCACCTTTTCAGAGCCTATTCCTCAGCTGATCAGTAGCAGTTCACACTTGGTTTTCACAAATAAGGATCCAAGAGATGTCACTTTGGAGCACTGAAATTAATGGAATTTTATCCCAGGCTTATTAAGTTCTGTTTTAACATATTGCAGGGGAATTTTATCTTGCTTTTTCATAATCTGTCATGTAAATGTATCTGTCTTACTTTACTTATACAATAAAGAAATTCAACAATCTATTCCATAAGTCCAAGCACTCAAGATTTTGCATTTGTTAAAAAAAAGAAAAGTTTCCCATATTGAAAATAATTTTAAAAATCCTAATGATCTGAAATTGAAACAATGAGATTTGTTATGGTATATTTTAAGAAGAGATTGGTGGAATAACTGCATGAGGCAAGTTTTGATTGGGGTATCTCATTAGGGGTTATGTTCTCTTTAGGGAAAGGATTTTGAAATAATTAGATCTTTGAACAAGTATTTGAAGAAATATTTGTGTATGATAAAGAGGCTTTTATTAAAGCCACCAGCAAGCTTATACAAGAGGATGGCAGCCCAAATAAACATTGACTTGCAGCCAAGTTTTATTGCTCAGCAAATTGTGTTGAATTTTAGAGTTCAACAGTTACCTTCCTGTGGGAGTAAAAAATTCAGACTGAATAATTTTAGAAAGGAAAAAAACAGCAGCAATGAAGCAGTCAGATACCAAAGACAGATTTAAGACATTCTCAAAAAATAACTGTCTGACAGCCTCTGAGCACCCACCACTTCAGTTATTCCTGGGTCAGCTTTAGGTGAGTAAAACAGTAGTCAGGGCGCTCAAGACAAAGAGGCACGAGGGACTCTGGCTCATGAGCACCACTAGAGCAGCTACAAAGCTGAAACTAAGCTCACTTTAGTGAAGAAGTTTCTTAGCATCAACAAGAGAAATCTTTAATAATTCAGAAAGTTAATAGTATTAATGTATGTATATACAGTAAAAATGAGATAATTATAGTTTAATATACAAATATAACACATTTTTAAAGATTATATGAGAACTAGACTTGAAAAATATGCTAAATTGTAATACTAACCTCTTGTGAGTAAATTTATTATTTGGAATCATTTTTATGGGATTAGAGAAGACAAAATCAACCAGTTTATGAGCTAAATGTTACAGTATTTTCTTGATGGACTAAGATATACTTCTTGTATTTTTAATTATAGTATCTCACATACTACAAAATAAGTACAGATTACTTAATTTTTGCCTGCAGTGAAATACATATTGAGATACTATATCATATATAAATAATATATTTAGGAAGCTTTCAGGCTATTAACAGAATAATAGCCAATGTTCTATAGCAGGGGCCAGCAAGCATTTTCTTCAAATGTTTTCTATTCACACAGTTAATATTTTAGACTTTTCAGACCATACAATCTCTGCCACCATGTGTTGTGTAACCAAAAGCAGCATAGGCCATATAAAAACAAATGAGTTTAAATATGTTCAAATAAAATTTTATTCACAAAATCATGCATTCACGGTTAGGGCAGCGCTACTTTAGGGCCACAGTGTGCTGGTCCCTGAAATATAAAACTTGTTCTGTATATTTTCCTATCCTGACACAACTTTATAGTTACAACATTTAATCAAATGGCAAACCAACATACCTTTTCACCAGGAATTCCAGGAGCACCAAGTTCACCTTTATTACCAGCTATACCCTAAAATATATAAAATGTTCATTAGATTTTTTGAAAAGTGCATGAATTTCAATATGAAAGATACTGCACTGCTTCATAGTTGAGTTGCTTTTGCTGATACCAAAGTTTGTGCTTCAAGTTCCTTCCTCTTATTGTTCACAAGTTATTAATGTAGACTTTTGACAATTGCTAAATTGTCAAAAATCAATAATAAATGAGTCATCAAAACTAAAACTTAGGTGTTGGCAAAACTGGTTAACCACATGCAAAAAAAATGGAAATAAACTCCACTTTCTCACTCTGCACAAGAGTCACTTCAAGATGGATCAAAGACCTAGAAATTAGACCAGAGAACTTGCAGCTACTTGAAGAGGGCAGAGGTCCAACTCTTCAACACATAGGCACAGGTAAAGACTTCTTCAACAAAATCCCAAAGACACAAGAAGTTAAAAAGAGGATCAATATGTGGGATTGCATTAAACTGAAGAGCTTCTGCAAAGCAAAGGAAACTATCAAGAACCTCAACAGAGAGCCAACAGAATGGGAGAAGATTTTTGGCAGCTCCTCCTCTGATAGAGGACTAATATCTAGATTATACAGAGAACTCAAAAAACTCACTGCTAAAAAAACAAACAACCCAATAAAAAATGGGCAAGTGAACTAAATAGACACTTCACAGAAGAAGAAATACAAATGGCCAATAAATTTATGAAAAAATGTTCAACATCATTGCATCAGAGAGATGCAAGTCAAAACTACCCTGAGATTTCACCTAACTGGAATTAGAATGGCAATCATTAAAAACACAAACAATAACAAATACTGACAAGGATGTGGAGAAGTAGGAACTCTAATACACTGTTGGTGGGATTGCAAATTAGTGCAACCGCTTTGGAAAGCAGTGTAGAGGATCCTCAGAAGAATGGGAATGAACCTACCATATGACCCACATTACCACTTCTAGGTATCTACCCAAAAGAATGGAAACCAAACTACCAGACTAATGCATGCATATCTATGTTTATAACTGCACAATTCACAATTGCCAAACTATGTAACCAGCCAAGGTGTCCACCAACAGATGAATGGATTACGAAACTATGGGATATATACACAATGGACTTTTATGCAGCCATAAAGAAGAACAAAATTATGTCATTTTCAGGGAAATGGATGGAATTAGAGAATGTTGTGCTAAGTGAGATTAGTCAGTCACAAAAAGTGAAAAGTCAGATGCTCTCTCTAATATGCAGAAGCTAGGGAGAATAGGGCATAGGAGGGACTCCAGAAAAAGACAGAGAAAACCTTAGATGAGTAAAGAAGGCGATCTAACTGGGGGAGATGGGAGGGGGGAAGAGGGAAACACCCTAATGCACAGGATGTACTTACACAAACTTATCAAAGTCAACTACTATGCTGAGCATGAGAAGGAGGAAAGGGGGAGGGAATGGGGGGTGAGAATTGGGGGAGAGCTAATTGACCGATGTGTGCACTTATACTTCTACCACGCTGAAACCCATCAAGATGTATGATTACAATGCACTGATAAATAAAAAAAACTAAATCTAGACATTATCCTCAGAGAAATATATATAATTCAGCTTTGTCTTTTTTAATGTTTCTAAAGGTAAGGGATGATTCTATTGCTCTTATCTCAATATTAGAAATGAGTTTGAATTAAAAGCTACTTTCTAACCCTAACTTGAATTGAAAGCTACTTGATGCTTTCCATTCAAATAAGTCATGAAATTTCAGAATCTAAGATATTAGTATCATTCAATGTGCCTTCCTATGCATCCTCTAGGAAAAACCCTGAAGCTGGGTCAATCTAAATGTCAGCTTCCCCACTCTTCTACCTACACTGCCAAACAAGACTGAAAAATCTACCCAATGAACCTATGTGTCACCTATGGCTGCCTTGACGGATCTATCACAAATTTAGTCTAATAAATTTATCCTTGAAGGAGTAGAAAACAATATAAACTTTTTGAATGAGTTGCTATATCATTAATGCCTGCTAAAGATTAAAAAACATATAATTTTATGAGTATAAAATGCCATTATTACAGTGACATTATTTGTTCATTTCAGACTTAAGACACACAAGTAAATTTTACCTTCCAGTTCCTGAAGATTAAATGTGATTATATCAGATTGGATAAAATTGATACAAAAAGGATCTATGATTTAATCCAATATATTTAGTATGGGATTAAGAAGGTAAGAAACATTTCAATGCTTATATTCAGATAGGAAAATAAGTCAGAAGCATGATATTAAATTCTACTTCTGTGGGGTTATTACTAAGGGAAAGTATTCCTTCTTTTAAAGAAATTGTGAACATATTTTAATTCAATTAATCTTTATGGGTGTGCTATGACTACAGAATGGGCATATGAGTAATGTCAGATTGGAAATATAATAAGTGAAACTCACTAGTACTCTTTGCATTAGCACATTAGACTATTCGAAATGGAAATTTCTCTCATGGGGATTAGAGGGTAAGGGAAGTTTAAGGGTATCAATACCAGTTTTTGCTCAAGGAGTAGAATAAGTTAACTGATTTCATTTTAAATCATTTTGATTTTCTCCCAAAGTGTATCAGCAAAGCAATTATTTCCTAGAGCCAATATATTTGGGGAAATTAACTGGAGATGTAGAAGATAATAAACTGGAAAATTATTCTCAAAATAGAGCTCAGATCACAATAGTCCCTTAGGTTCAGAAACATTAAAATTTAGCTGCTATTTTACAAAACTATGAAATTGGTGAGGGTGTTAGCAGGGATCTTAAAGAACTCAAAAAGTAATGTGGTTGCTAAGGAATTAGGTTGCTAACTATACTTACTAAGAAAGGGGAATTAAAAGATTCATTAAATTCCAATAATGGGGTCTGAATGAAAGAAAAGTATTAATTATATTTCAAATAATGTCATACAAAGTTTAGTCTTGGACAGAGGGCATGGTTAGAATAATTTGGTTAGGTGTTCCTGATATAGGATACTGATCACAGCTGGGTGTTTAAATACAAGCAATGGTATTTCAAATCACATTACTCTGATAGAGACTCATTAGCTTTATATAAAAAAAATAACAGTAAGTCATATTAATAAAGCACCATATTGTGAATGAGAAAAGTAGACAAAAATTAAATCATACAAAAACTTGTGGCTTATTTCAAAACATTTTTGATTCTTCATTAACTAATTAGGAATATCAAGCTAAAATTGATCAGATCAAGATATGAAAAGAGTTTTTTTTTTTTTTTTGTGGTACCGGGGATTGAACCCAGGGGCGTTCTACCTCCGAGCTACATCCCCAGCCCTATTTTTTATACTTTATTTTGAAACCGGGTCTCACAAAGTTGCAAAGGGCCTCACTAAGTAGCTGAGGCTGGCCGCGAACCCAGATCCTCCGGTCTCAGCCTCCCAAGTACTGGGATTACAAGCATGC
>PVJS01052981.1:0-13433 GCA_004027185.1 Glis glis | reverse complement strand
TTAAGAAGCTGGCGACTATTTCTACATCATTTTGGTTGCGTTAGTGCCTCCTTATGAACTTACTTCATGAGGGCAGCTTGCTTAAAGGCTAGAAATGTATTTATTGCTTTGAAAAATACAGCAAAAAAGATTGGTTCATAGATTAGTCATGGATTATGTGTAACTTTTTGTGAATAATAACGAAGCATAGTTTTTTGTACTATGTGTGTATATAATTAGTGAAAATACAAGTAAAATCAGACTTTGCTGAGCTTAGTGGGGTGTTGCAGTTGTAGTCAAGTAGCAGCAGTTTGTTCCCAAAGGAGTGCCTGCCTGAATTGTACCATTAGCAAAGTAGGAAGCTAATGTTCATTACATGAGAGTAATAACGCATTAGGATCATTGTGCAAAGGAAGATGCTGCCCTTGTATAATGAAGTGATCCCTACCCTGGCGTCTTGCTGCAAGCAAGGTGTGATGGTGCATACCTGTAACCCCAGTACTTGGGAATCTGAGACAGGAGGATCGCAGGTTCAAGGTCAGCCCCAGCAATTTAGTAAGACCCTGTTTCAAAATAAAATTAGAGAGGGCGGGGGGGTAGCTTGGAGGTAGAATGAATGAATGAATGTTGTGCTGTGGAGTTACATTTCTGAGGTCTTTCTAAGTCTCCCTGGAAGGGAGAGGTCATCCCTGGTCAGGATAGGGCAGTTTCTTAAACAGGTATGGACTTCTCAAAAGCATGAGTTCATTATCACTGAAGTCACTACCTTCCCTAGTAAAGTAAAACTTGGGTGTCTTCTGAAGTTGTGTTTGCCATATAAGGAATTGCCCTGTAGGGAGAACCAGCTAGACTTCAAAGTGCCCAGACTGGCATGAGGTCCTCCAGCCTCTTCTACCGTCCCTTTGGACAATGATAGTTTCCAGAGTGACCTATCACGTTCTAGAGATCTCAGAAAAATTGCCAACAACATAATAGATACTAGTAAGTCATTCATAGAATGTTTCAACAAGACATAATTAAGAATTAAGATTAGCTGAGCATGGTGGCACACGCCTGCAATCCCAGTACATGGGAGGCTGAGACAGCAGGCTTGCAGGTTCAAGGACTGCCTCAGCAACTTAGACTCTCAGCAACCTAGCGAGACCCTGTTTCAAAATAAGAAATTTTTAAAAAAGGGCTGGGGGTATAGCTCGGAGGTAGGATGCCCCTGGGTTCAATCCCCAGCACAACAAAACAAAAAGAATTAAGGTTAACAAAGTAAGAAAAACATAATGTGAAACTTGATAATCTGCTTGTTAAGATAGTTTATTCATTTTAGTGGAGATTTTTGTAATCCCAGCCTGTTTAGAAGTGTCCTTACAATATCTAGATAGCTGAAAATCTCTTCCCAAGATAGTCAGGAGCAGAGTCCCTGTCCAGCAGGACCAGCCTGAGTTTATTTTTTAGGGTGGCCTCTCTGCAGGTTGGGGGTCTGGCCACACTTGCTTCTGGGGTGTGGCAGGGCTTGACAGGGCAGCATCAAACACACGGGGACCCGCACTGACAAGTGCACGCCCAGTGTAGCCATTCTAGTTGTGGTATAGTTCCAAAGTCATGCATGGGCAAGGCGAGTTATTGCTGTTGGCGTTATTATATAGGTTGCAACGGTACTTGTCTTTTGAGAGGAGTATTTGTTTTACAAGCATTCTCATGTAAACTGCATAAATTCAGAATGCCAAAAATCCTGTCACAAAATACAGATAAATACCTGTTACCATTCATATGGAGATATAACAACTACATTCATGAAGGAAGCCTCATTACACAGAACCAAATAGTGCTGTGAGAGTCTTAAAATAGAATTCTTCCCAGTGTGTGCTTTTGTGGAGCCAGATAGCTGAAATATGGTAAGTTTCTGGGAGCCTATGGACACATGTTGTAGGGATTGTGACCTAACGTGCTTTTGTAAAGAGTGGTTTACTAGAGCATGGGGTGCACGTCTGTGCTCCTGCCACTCGGGAGCCTAAGCAGAAGGATCACAAGCTCCACGCCAGCCTGGGTCATTTATGGAGACACTATCTCAAAATAAAGTTTGGGGGGGCAGTTGGGGACTTAGCCCAGTGGTAGAGTGCTTGCCTAGCATGTGAGAGCCCCTGGGTTTAATCCCCAGCACCTCAAAAAGAATAGTTTATGCAAAGCATGGTGGCATACATCTAAAATCCCTGTACTTGGGAGACTGAGACAAGAGGATAGCGGGTTTGAGGCCTACCTCAGCAACTTAGCAAGATCCTGACTTCAAATTAATTAAAATAGGGCTGGAGCCGGGTGTGATGATACACACATAATCCCAGTACTTGGGAGGATGAGACAGGTTCTAGGTGAGCTTCAGCAACTTAGTGAGGCCCTCCGCAAATTAGTGAGACCCTGTTTCAAAATAAAAAATTAGGGATGGAGGTGTAGCTCAGAGGTAGAGAGCCCCTGGGTTCAATCCCCAGTACCAAATAATAATAAATAAGGAACAGTTTTATTCTGCCTCTGCAGTTGTTTGCATCAAGAGTTTTCTGTAGTTTGGTTTTAGGGTAGCAAAATGCATGACTATTTTGGTCAGTTCTTTGATTATTGACTTATTTTCTCAATTGCTCCAATACAACAGTAAAATAATCTAATTGGTAAGATTATCCTGTTGGAAAGTTCATTTTAATGCCCTAAAGTAAAATTAAGACAGGTGTAACAGGGCTTAATATACAAGCTCTGAGTTGCTAATCTCAACTCTTCCGCCCTGGGCCCCAGCAGCAGAGAAGTGGGCTCCATTGCACTTGTACACGCCGTTTAAATTAATCAATGTCTCTCAACCCTAGATAATTGGATTAAAGCCTGAAGGAGATCCAAGGATAGACTGTATTTCAAAGGTTAGTATTCAAAAAAAGCTCAGCCTCTGTTAAAGTTTTGATGTTTTCTAAAATACTTAGAGTAATGATTATTGTTTTTCTTCCCTGCTATATTTTGTAAGTCCTTTCTGATGCCATTCTTAAAATAAAATATCACCAAACTCTTCAGAAGTAGCTCTTCTTCTTATTACTGTTTCCTAAGAGTAATAATACTGTATTTCATCAATTCTAAGATTTTTCTGGCTTATTAATACTGAAATTGGGAGTATAATTGCAGGTGTCTTTCTCCGGGATCTTTTCCCGCTCCGTAGTGCGTGGATCGGTGCGCTAACCCTCTGCCAGCTGAGAGTTCTGAATGTGGTTCCTTTTCTCAAGGTCGAGGCATCGTTCTCTCCCCGGCCCCACTTTATTATTTTCTAGAGTGCTGTGCGTTTTCATCTCATAACTTCTTTTGTTTTCTCTCCATGCTGCAAATGCAACTAAGACAAATATGTAAAAGATGGGTAAGAGTTCTGAGGAGAAATTAAGTTGTAAACTTAATTTCATCATTGTGCTGATTATTAGCATTCAACTCCAGTTGTATGTCAGAAGTGTTTATACCTAAAATGTTGCATTGAAATGACTTTTAAGGTTGTGGGGAAAAATTGTAATTCCTTTAATCATGGATGGATTTCTTATTTGAGCAGACACTGCTTGCACACTAGTTTGCACACTTGATCATCCATGAGAATCACTTGGTTGGGCTGGTTGGGTCCCATTCCCAGGTGCTGGTGCTGGTGCTGCTGGTCTGGGGCCCGCACTTTGAGACCCCTGCTGTAGCGCCCCCCCCCCTTTTTTTTTCTTTTTTTGTGGCACGGGATTGAACCCAGGGGCATTCTACCTCCAAGCTACACCCCCAGCCCTATTTTTTAAATTTATTTGGAAACAGGGTCTTTACATTAAGTTGCTGAGAGTCTCACTACTTGCTGAGGCTGTCTTCGAACCTGTGATTCTCCTGTCTCAACCTCTCAAGTACTGGTATTACAGGTGTGCACCACTGTGCCTGGTTTAGCATATCTTTTTTTTCCTATTTTTTATTTTTTATTTTTTTTTTGCGGTACCAGGAATTGAACCCAGGGGCATTCTATCTCCAAGCTACACCCCCAGCCCTATTTTTTTATCCTTTATTTTGAAACCAGGTCTCATGAAGTTGCGGAGGGCCTCACTAAGTAGCTGAGGCTGGCCGCAAACCCAGATCCTCCGGTCTCAGCCTCCCAAGTACTGGGATTACAAGCGTGTGCCACCACGCCCAGCTGGTTTAGCATATTCTTCGACAGATTTAGAGTATTTATTCATTGCTTAGAGGAGAGTAAAAGCCAGGAAGGTTGTGGCTTCTCATGTGGCTGGAAATGTGCATGTGTGACCATAAGCAAGTCACTTCTGCAGGAAAATTGGAGGAAAAGCCAGGATCTCATTCTTGAGGCCCTGGACTCAATCCCCAGCACCAAAAAAAAAAACCAGCCAGAATACCACTTAAACTACATACCACATCTAGAGCTAAGGTTTTCATGATAAAGTCTTCTAAAATTCTAGTGAGCGTATATTGTCAACTCTTAAGAGAAAAAAAAAACATTATGGCTTGTAAGATATATTTAGAAGAACAATTTGGGTAACTCTCACACCTCTTTGCAGCGCAGGTTCCCGGGGCGTGGTGCCCGGCTTCGGCCAGGTAGTGCCCATTCCTCCCGCACAGAGCTTTGTCTTGACATGCGAGCAGACTCCGTAGATAAGCGTGGGATGGTGGCTCCTATGCAGCCACACCGCTGAAAAAGAAAACACATGGAGGCCTCGGGCAGAGGCTTTAAGCTCTCACTCTATGGTTTTAATTTTGTAAGCCTTTGACCGTTATAAACAATCCCATGCACTCTGCCCTTAAGGCTTTAAATGCATTTTTCTAGTCCAGCATGTTGGCACACACTGGCTGGGGGGTGTTGCTAAAAGGTAAAATGCCCCATGGATCAGTCCCTAGTACCACCAAAAAGAAAAATAAATAAATAAATGCATTTTTCTTCTTTTTGCCCATTTATGTATCCTTTGCTTCTAGAAGAGATGTAGAGCTTCTAGAAGAGATGTAGAGCTTCTAGAAGAGATGTAGAAATGTTCATGAGAAACCCAGATGTAATGATTTGAATTTCAGTGCTGTTCTTTAGCTTTGAAGAGATGTGTGTAAATACGTAAAATGATCAAAATATTCAAGTTTTTTGCTTATTTAGGTCTGGGTTTTTTGTTTTTGTCTTTTTCTTTTTTTTTTTGCAGTACTGGGGATTGAACGCAGGGGCGTTCTACCTCCGCGCTACGCCCTCGGCCCTATTTTTTTATGCTTTATTTTTGAAACCGGGTCTCACAAAGTTGGGGAGGGCCTCGCTAGGTAGAGAGAGGGGAGAGAGATCAATCGATCGAACGTGCGCGCGCGCATGCGCGCTGAGGTTGGCGGCGAACCCAGATCCTCCAGTCTCCGCCTCCCAAAGTACTGGGATTACAAGCGTGCACCACCACGCCCGGCTTTGTCTTTTTCTTTTTTGAAAAACACAAAATTGGAGGAAATGTTTGTAAAACTTTGACTCTTGGTAATGCCATAGTACTGAGTAGCCAGGCGCAGCCCGTGTGTGTCCAGGCGCGGCCCCTCGAACACATGGAAGCATTTACTGTGTGTCATGATTGCTGTTTTCTGTTAAGATTCGTCTATATCAAGTGTTCTGTAGTTTAAATTCCTTAGTTAATGTATTTATCTTTTATGCACTGCCTTGTGTCTATTCTTAAATCTGATCCGCTTTCGATGCTTTTGCACAAATTAAAGGCCCTGAAAATACAGAATCATTGATGACAGAACAAGCCATGTGAGATGGCCTTTCAATTTATATTATTTAAAGGATGTAATGTTTATATTTATGTCATTAGATTTTTAAGTATTTCGTGTTTATTTAAGAAAATTCAGAAAAATGCAGAAGAGAAAAAAATCAGTAAATACTACCCTGTGATGGCCACTGGTTTAGAACGTTTGATGTGTGGACTTTTAAGTTCTTCACAGACGCTGATTTATGAAAGAAGCAAACACAGTTCTTAAACTTTATTTTGGTTTCAGTGGAACGTAGTGACCATTAATACATTCTTAGTGACCATTAATACATTCTTGGGGTTTGTTGCTCATAGTTTCCACTGTATACTTAGAAAACTAGGAAACGTATCCTCACCCCAAAGTAGTTCGTTCAGATACTTGTTTGAATATTTCATAAAATGTTTATTTTCACAAAAGGTATAACACAAGCTTAAGGAAACCTCTTGCCAAGATTATGGCAAGCCGGGAGAACAGTTACCAGTCTGTCACCCCCGGGGGACCTCAAGCATGTGGCCTTGACTCTGAGACTTAGTTCCCATCTATAATTGATCCTGCCCTCTTGAGCGAGGTTAGGTTTGAATTAGGTAAATATAAATTAAGTGTGATGTCTGGCAATGGACCACAGTCAACAGTCCCTCTTCTTCATTTGGGGGAATATCTGTTTCTGAATACAGCTCATATATTAGGGTGACATAGATTCAACAAAAGCAATTAATGGCCCGGCGTGGTGGCACACGCTTATAATCCCAGTACTTGGGAGGCTGAAACAGGAGGATTGCAGGTTTGAGGCCAGCCTCAGCTACTTAGTGAGGCACTGTTTCAAAATAAAACAGGACTGGGAGTATAGCTCAGAAGTAGAATGCCCTGGATTCAATCCCCAGTACCAAAAAAAAAAAAAAAAGGCAGCTAATTCAGAAAAACACTCGTCAGTGTGGTGGCTGTTTTGGTCTCCTTCATGCTGAGCACACACCCTGCCGCTGAGCTACATCCCCTCCCCAAACTTTCTTTTTCTTTTTTTAAATTAAGGAGTATAAATGATGTTGGATAGTGATTTTAAAGTGGCTCCTGCCATTTTTCTCAGCCATCCCCTCCACACTTTTTATTTTATTTATTTATTTATTTATTTATTTATTTATTTATTTATTTTTGCAGTACTGGGGATTGAACCCAGGGGCATTCTACCTCCCAGCTACACCCCAGCCCTATTTTTTTATTCTTTATTTTGAAACAGGGTCTCACTAAGTTGCGGAGGGCCTCACTAAGTAGCTGAGGCTGGCCGCGAACCCGGATCCTCTGGTCTCAGCCTCCCAAGTACTGGGATTACAAGCGTGCGCCATCACGCCCGGCTCCCTCCACACTCTTGATCTGGGTCATCAAGATCAAGTAGGCGAGGCCATTGCTGTGCATCGCCCTCTCTCGCCTGCGCCTCTGCTGTCGTTTCTTATTCCTGCCCTGTAGGAATGAAATGAAGCAAGCAGAGGAGGACTCCTCATTAGGTTCTTAGTTTTGCTATACTCTTTCATGTATGCTTTCAAAAAGTTGAAATTACAAACCGGGCATGATGGCACACACCTGTAATCCCAGCTACCTGGGAAGCTGCTGGAGGGTCACAAGTGTGAGGCCAGCTTCAGCAACTTAGCGAGACCCTTTCTCAAAAATTAAATAAAAAGGGCTGAGGGTGTAGCTCAGTGGTAGAGCAGCCCTGGGTTCATCCCCAATACAGGGGGGAGAAAAAGTAGAGCGAGTCATAGTGTGTGCTTAGCATACATGAGGCCCTGGGTTCAATCCCAAGCACACACACACAAAAGACAGGAATTAGTTTACTCAAATCTAAAATTCAGGTGTTTAGTAATGTTTCTCAGCTTTTTAAATGCATGGAATACCAGTAGATTCAAATACTTAGTGATTTACATATACTCAAAAATTTATTCTTGGGAAACATGAATAAATTTCCTGTCGTTCCATCAGAGTTTCACCTCTGGTTACAGTTATCATGGCTATTCACCATAACTTGAGGACTCGGTGATTCTAGGCCTGAGTGCTGCTTTCTAGACTGGGAGCTGGGGTGGCCACTGCTTTCCTGTCTGGAAGCACAGTATTTTTATTCGTCTCAGGAAAACGGGAGCGTCCTGGACCTGGTGGTACGTTCTCGCTATCTGGCCAAAGAGCCGACATTTGAGCAGGTGGTGGGCAGCAGCCTCACCAATTTAGTGAAGCCCATGTAAAAAGAATCAGGATAATTTGTGTTGTAGAATATTTACAATCCATATGAGCAAGTCTCTTCTTAAAAATACATTTAAAATTAATATAATGAGAGCAGCATTGTACTTTCCCCAAAGGGCTCATAATTGATAACTACTTTCATTGTAAACACATTTTAAAAATTCTTTTCTGTGACCTAAAATGAGCTTCTTTTGCTTTCAATTTTAGGATGAAAACACAGCAACTGTAGAAACTTATCCTAATCATGGAATTATAGACTTAAAATATTTTCCATATTATGGGAAAAAACTGCATGTAAGTATTTAGAAGTTCTTATGTGGCACTTAATGAGTCCTTTGGGAAATTGAAACATTCATATGGAAATGCCACCTGTCTGCAGTAGGTAGGCACAGGCCCTGTCTTTGGGCACTGCCTCTTGGTTTTTAAAAACAAATATAGACCGGTGTGGTGGTGTGTGCTTGTAATCCCAATACTTGGGAGGCTGAGACAGGAGGATCGCTAATTAGGCCCTCCACAACTCAGTGAGACCCTGTTTCAAAATAAAGAATAAAAAATAGGGCTGGAGGTGTACCTCAGAGGTAGAATGCCCCTGGGTTCAATCCCTAGTTCCGCAAAAATAAAAAATAAAAACAAATGGAAAGGCCACGTAGAGATAGTTTCATGTCTACAATTCAGAACCTAAAATCCAAGCAGACAAATTAAAAGAATTATTAAGCAACTCATGAATAAGAAATTCAAACCAAGATTATAGACTAAAGAATAATGATGAAACAACATAATCATCACCTATGGGATACCTTTAAAGTAGTGCTTAGAGGAAAATTTATAGTCTTAAATACTTTTGTCAATTACAGAAGAGTAAGTAAGGAGCCAGGTGTGGGGGCGCAGTACTGTAATCTCAGTACTTGGGAAGCTCAGAAAGGAGGATCGCAGGTTCAAGGACAGCCTCAGCAACTTAGACCCTGTTTCAAAATCAAAGTAAAATAGGGCTATGGGTGTAGCTCAGAGGTCAGACCGCCCGTGGGTTCCATCCCCAGCACCACACAAATAAATAGAAAAGAAAGTAAGGCAGAGAACCTAACAGGTCTAGTTAATAGATTTCATCTTGTCAGGCGTGGTGGCACACGCTTGTAAGCACAGTATTTGGGAGGCTGAGACAGGAGGATCACAAGTTCGCAGCTAGCCTCTGCAACTTAGATCCTGTTTCAAAATAAAGAATAAAAAATTGGGCTGGGTGTGTAGCTCAGAGGTAGAATGCCCTGGGTTTAATCCCCGGTACCGCAAAGAAACATCAGAATAGATCTCATCTCAGTGTTAGAGAGTAGACCCACTTGTGACATTGCAGTGAAGTCACTATAGAATTGGAATTCACGGTTTCCTCTGTTTGCCAGGTGGGGTATCGGCAGCCTTTAGTTGCCGTCCAGGTCACATTCGGATCTAACAGTACCAAGAAAGAAGTAACAGTAGAGTGCAAAATTGACGGGTCACCCAACCTGAGAAACCATGATGACCGCGACAAGTTTTTGGGACGAGTTGTGTTCAAGATCACAGCGCGTGCATAGTCTGAGTAGATGTCTCCACAGAATAAATGTTGTGTTGTCTGTCCTCATTTGTATCAGCTGGACCTGCCATTCTAGAATTGCGAGGCCGCCTTGGAGAAAGGTGGCGTGGTACACGACACGGGTGACATCTGGCGAGCTTCCAGACCGTGGTGTCGAGCGTCCTCTGAAGTAACTGCCTGTTGCCTCTGCTGCCCTTGAACCAGTGTACAGTCGCCAGCTAGGGACCCGCGGACACTGCTCTGACGTGTAGAATGGGGGTCTTGTCCTCTTTCTGTGGTTTAATTTGCCAAGTGTCTAAAGCTTAATGTGCTGTGCTATGTAAATATTTTATGGATTTAACACTGGTTAACTGTCCTATCGATGCCAACAAAGGTTTAGGGATACAATGGTACCTGGCCAATACCAAGTGACTTTATAACTGCAAGAAATGTGTGTGGAGAAGTTCTGTATATGAGGAGGAAAACAATAAAAGTGGTTCTGAAAGTGTTATCTTGGATTTTTTGTAAATTATTTTTTACATGCTGAATTAGTCTGTGGATCTTTTTGATTAAGAGCACAAACTTTGTTGTAAACCATGTATAAAAATACTGATGGGGTTGTTTTTAGCACCGGAACAAAGTCTCCTATAGATAAATGTATTTTAGACCCTAGATGAAAGAAACAGCATTTTTTTTTAGGTTAGCCAGGATGAATATGCACCTAATTTTTTATGAAATTAAATTCATAAGACTTAAATTGTACAATAGTATGTGAAATATCTTGTTACTGCTTTTATTCAGCAGACTGTGGACTCTAATAAAAGATATAAATTGTGAAATATAAAAACTTGGAACTTATTCAGAGCTTGAAACCAAACAAGAGTTGTATTGCACATTCTTTGGCCAGTGGCATGGAGTGGGCCCTTCTCCGTCTTCGGAGTGCTCTGGTGTGATGGTCATAATTTGAGCTGCTCTTTCTGGAGAGAGCCGGGCTTCCCGCATCTGTGGGCTTCAAAAGCCTTGTTACTTTTCTCCTCTTAGAAAAAATGGCAAAGCATTGTCCTTGTGGGTTTCTGTGTTGCTGCGAGCCAGGGTGTTGGCTCGGGAAGGGCCCTGTGGAAGAGCCAGGAGGGCGCTGGGTGGCCTCGCAGGCCAGATGGGCCTGTGGCAGCGGGCACTCGGCCCAGGTGGGGAGCTGCGCGTGCGCTCTGTCACCACGACCCTGGTGGTAATTGTTCTCACTTGAGGTGTGTTTGCACTTTTTCTGTGCTGGGGATTGAACCCAGGGGCGTTCTACCTCTGAGCTACACCCCTGCCCTGTTTTATTCTTTATTTTGAAACAGGGTGTCACTAGGGTGCTGAGGCTGGCTCCGAACCTGCCATCCTCCTGACTCAGCTTCCCAAGTACTGGGGTTATAGGTGTGCACCACTGCGCCCAGCTGCTTCGCAACTGAAGAAAATTTAGGGTGAACCTTTTTTTTTTTTTTTTTTTGCGGTACCGGGGATTGAACCCAGGGGCGTTCTACCTCCGAGCTACACCCCCAGCACTATTTTTTATCCTTTATTTTGAAACCAGGTCTCACTAAGTTGCAGAGGGCCTCACCAAGTAGCTGAGGCTGGCCCCGAACCCAGATCCTCCGGTCTCCGCCTCCCAAGTACTGGGATGACAAGCGTGCGCCACCACGCCCGGCTCAGGGTGAACGTTTTCTGGACCTTGGTTTTCCTCTTTATGCCACTCGCAGGAGTGTAAACAAGGATAAAAGGTTGCAGCCATGCAGAAGGGCCGAGGTCTGCAGTTGGGATGTCGCTGTCACTGGCCCAGTGGGAGCCGGTCCTCGGCAGCTGCCAACCCTGGCTCATGAGAAACTCTGATTTATGTTTTAGTTTTGGAATGTAATATGGATAGAATTTCTGTTTTCATGAATGCGCTTAAACAAAAGCAGATTGGATTTCTAACATGAAAGAATAAAGATGCCATCCAAAAAGGAAGGGGTGTTCCTGCCCGGCGTGGCGGCCCACGCTTGTAATCCCAGTACTTGGGAGGCTGAGACAGGAGAATCAGGATTTGCGGCCAGCCTCAGATACTTAGTGAGACCCTGTTTCAAAAGGGGTGGATTTTAAAGAATAAAAGCTGGACATACACAGAAGTTACAGAAGCCGTTTTATCCTTGCTCCGTGGTTCAGAAGTTGGGACTTGGCTCAGTCCCTGACTGCCGTGTGACTCGGCTGACTCCCTGGTTCTTCCTGGCTCTGTCCCCCTGTCCTTTGACATTAGGGGAGTTTGACGCTGTTCACCCCAGCTTCCCCGCCTTTGGAGCGCACAGATACACTTGGAGGGAGCGGCTTGAGACGCAGGTGTGGCAAGGTAATGACCACGGAGGCGGGCAGGACTGGGTTGGTGCAAAGCTCCCTCCCTTCTCAGGTCCCAGGAGAGGCGGCGTTTTGTTGAGGACAGCCGGGAGCTGCGACTGGGATGGCAAGAGTTGGACTGGACGCGGAGGGAGCCCTGGGTCAGCTGGAGTCTGCATTTCTGCTGCGTTTCAGGCTTTCTCAGAACTTCAGTTGTGCTCGCAACCGCCTGCGCATCTCAGCGTGCAGATTCTGATCTGTGGATCCAGCCACCTCGGTAATGCCATGGTGCGCGCTGGGCTCAGCTGACCAGCCCCGGAGCGCTAGAGCAGCCAGCCTGCGCATCCCAGCCATCCGAGTCCAGCACCAGTGTGATACCGTGAATGGAGAGGGTTCTAGTGTCAGTTACTCTTTTGGGGATTTTTGTTTTGTTTTTTGGTACTGGGGATTGAACATGGTTGTTCTACAATGTTGAGCTACAACCCCAGCTCCTTAATTTTTTTTTTTATTTTGAGACTCCTGGCTCTTATTTTTTATTTTTATTTATTTTTATGGTACTGGGGATTGAACTAAGAGCCTTCTACCTCTGAGCTATACCCCCAGTCCTATTTTATTTTATTTATTTTATTATTTTATTTTACTTATTTTTAATTTTATTTTATTTTATTTTATTATTTTATTTTATTTATTTTTTATTTTATTTTATTTTTATTTTATTTTATTTATTTATTTTATTTTATTTATTTTATTATTTTATATTTTTTTGCGGTACCAGGGATTGAACCCTGGGGCGTTCTACCTCTGAGCTATACCCCCGGCCCTATTTTTTACACTTTACTGAAACCGGGACTCACTAAGTAGCTGAGGTTGGCCACGAACCCGGATCCTCCGGTCTCCACCTCCCAAGTACTGGGATTACAAGCGTGCACCACCACGCCCGGCTCTTATTTTTTATTTTTGAAACAGAGTCTCGCTGAATTGGTGAGAGTCTCACTACTTGCTGAGGCTGTCCTCGAACCTGCAGTCCTGTCTTATACTCCCAAGTACTAGGATTACAGATGTCTACCTCCACGCCCAGCTTAATTTTTTATTTTGAGACTCCCAGCTCTTTTAATTTTTTATTTTGAGACAGAGTTTTGCTAAATTACCACACGCCAATCTCAAACCTGTGATCCTCCTGTCTTGGCCTCCCCAATAGTAGGATTACAAGCAAGCACCACCATGCTTGGCTCAAAGAAATCCATAGCAACTATGGTGTCATGTTTCAGCTTTCAGAATAGTTTACAAATTATTTTTGGAGCTGGGCATGGTGGCGCATGTTTGTAATCCCAGTACTTGGGAGGCTGAGACAGGAGGATCACAGGTTCACGGCCAGCCTCAGCTACTTAGTGAGTCCCTCTGCAACTTAGTGAGATCCTGTTTCAAAATAAAGAATAAAAAATAGGGCTGGGCATGTAGCTCAGAGGTAAAATGCCCCTGGGTTCAATCCCCGGTACCGCAAAAGAATAAATAAATAAATAAAAAATTTAAAGGGCTGGGAAGACACACACACGCACACGTGCGCGCACGACATGAATGGGTAAGGGATCGCCTGTCTCCT
>PVJS01052980.1:0-13433 GCA_004027185.1 Glis glis | reverse complement strand
GATAAGTGTCAGGATATCAGAAGCATGCATGCACACATTGCTCATTTAGCCCTCCCTCACATCCCACCCTATTCCCTCCCCCTTCCCTCCTTTTCCTGCTCAGCATAGTGATTGACTCTGATAAATTTGCATATATACATCATGTACATTAGTGGGTTTCCCTCTTCCCCCCTCCCATCTCCCTCAGTTAGGTCCCCTTCTTGCTCATCTAAAGTTTTCTCCTTTGTCTGGAGTCCCTTCTAAGTCTCATTCTCCCTAGCTTCCACATATTAGGGAGAACATCCGACTTTTCACTCTTTGTGACTGACTAATATCACTTAGCATAATGTTCTCAGGTTCCCTCCATTTCCCATTGAACCCAGGGGCATTCTACCTCCGAGCTACACTCCCAGCTCTATTTCTTTTATTCTTTATTTTGAAACAGGGTCTTACTAAGTTGCGAAGGGCCTCACTAAGTAGCTGAGGCTGGCCACAAACCTGTGATCCTCCTGTCTCAGCCTCCCAAGTACTGAGATTACAAGCATGCACCACCATGCCCGGCTCCCATATCTTTTTTTTTTTAATGTCGATTGCACCTTTTCCCCATTCCTACAGTGAAATAGCTGAAACTCACTCCAGAAATGATATGAAGGGTTTTTTTTAATGTTATTCACCATGTGTGCTATTTACTGCCAACAATAATTATGCCTCACTATTTCTTCTCCAGAATTTCAAAACTCAGTAAAAACATGCGTCATCTAGCACTTAATAAGTAGATAGCACCTAATTAGTTTTAGTATCTTGAATGCTTTGGAAGCAAATCAGCTTATTAGTAGGAATTTCTAAACATGCATTAAGCTGTTGCTATACCCCTCTGAGCGCCGTAAACCTTTTAAGGTCTTAGTACATAAAGCTGAGTAATTCAAAGTTACCAGCAACACCAACCACCACCACCACACAATGCATCAGTGAAATTGGAAGTGAATTCAAGAACTCTAATTTTTAACCCGTTGCTTTTACCACAGAACTCCAGATAATTCCTCTGAATGGTGGACAAAGGAACGCAGAGCAATCCTTGCATCGTTACGTGATCTGATGCTGGAGGCAAAGCCTTTTATCTTGTGCACCTCTTGCAGTTCTTTTATCATCGCAGTGAAAACATGGGGAGTCCAATGCAGAGGTGCATTCAGAATAAAATATAACACCAGTAGAAGCATCAGGACTGAATTAAAAAATCTGTTAATAAGCATCGCCAGCAGAGTGTGTTTGCTTAATTAGCAAGTCGGACTCCCGCAACATCAAGGTGTAAATGACCCGGAAGAGATTTCAACCTTTCCACGCAGGTCTGTGAGGTTTAGGATTCCAGAAGGATGGCAGTTTGGGAAGGAATTTCCTAGTTATAATGATAGACTGGCGCATTCAAAACTCAGTTTTCCTACTCAAGTGTTTACTTCATTGCTTTTTTTTTTCAATGCACTTTCAAATACAAAGTTCCCTTGAGTCAAAATGAAGTTGCTCCATGGCCACTGATCAGTCTAAAGAAACTGATTTCCCAAATATCATCCAAGCATGACACCTCCCCTAGCGAAGAGATGTTTAGAGAGGAGGGGGAAAAATAAGTCTTCAGCCTTTCTCTTCATCTTCTGTCAAATAACATTGTTATTATTATTATTATTGTTGTTGTTGTTGTTGTTTGTGGTACTGGAGATTGAACCCAGGGACAATCTACCTCTGAACTACATCCCAAGTCCTTTTTATTTTCTTATTTTTATTTTTATTTTTATTTTTTTGCAGTACTGGGGATTGAACCCAGGGACATTCTACCTCTGAGCTACACCCCCAGCCCTATTTTTAATTCTTTATTTTGAAACAGGGTCTCGCTAAGTTGCAGAGGGCCTCACTAAGTAGCTGAGGCTGGCCGTGAACCCAGATTCTCTGGTCTCAGCCTCCCAAGTACTGGGATTACAAGCATGCGCCACCATGCCCAGCCTATTTTTTATTTGAAAGAGGGTCTTGCTAAGTTGCTGAGAGCCTCGCTAATTTGCTGAGACTGGCCTTGAGCCTGCGATCCCCCTGTTTCAGCCTTCCAAGTACTGGGATTACCGGCGTGTGCCACCACACCTGGCTCAAATAACATTATTTTTATGATCATTCTTCTGAAGATCATGCAATAGGGACCTTGCTAGATTACAATGTTTACCCTTATTTTTATATTTATTTATCTATTTATTTATTTATTTATTTTTGCAGTACTGGGGATCAAACCCTGGGAAATTCTATTTCCAAGCTACACCCCCAGCCCTCCAGACATCCAGGTGGGAACATTCAGGAGACAGAAATGTGAGGTGAAATCTCAGAAGTATGAACCAGAAAAATATTAAAAAATACTCAGCCCATTTTGTGTCTTATTTGGAAAAAGGGTCTTGTTAAAGTGCTGAGGGTCTCACTAAATTGATGAGGCTGGCCTTGAACCTGTGATCCTCCTTTCTCAGCCTCCCAAGTAGAAGGATTACAGGTGTGCATAACTGTACCCACCAAATTTTATCTTTAAACACTTCTCTGAGTTTCCAAAATTTCTAAAATATGCACATGTTCATGGCTTAGCAAAAAATTGATACTCTTAGTTTTGCAGGTAAAAAGGCATAATTACAAAGAACAAGATTATCCTCAAAGGGAGTAGGAAATAGACTCCCAAGGATGAAAGCAGAGAACAATGAGAAGCTATGAGGGCCTGAAGTAGACAGGGTCTGCGGAAATGTTAGAATGCTCAAGGTAACAGGTCTTGGTGAGAAACTGGATGCAGGAATAAGGTTGGGCCACAAATTTTGAGTCTAAATTTTCTGGTTTGGTCAAGTTTGGGGTCCTATTGAATGAGATGGGGATTTAATTTTATTTTTTTATTTTTGTATAAAAAAAGGACTTTTGTTTCAGTGGTATCGAGTTCTTTATTACACTGTAGCTATCAGTGTTAGTCTTACTGCTGTATCTACAACCACAATTCTCAGTGGCCTAACAACTTTATTCTTCATTCCAGCAAAATATGGCATGAATGTTCCTGGCTGGTGATCCTCGTGACCCCTACTATTCTCCAACTCTGTCAGTAAAGAGAAAGAGTTTGGGGGAGTCACCTGGGACATTATAGGGACCAGAAAGAGAAGTGATGGGTGTTGATTCGACCCACATCCCATTGGCCAAAAGTCTCTCAGGTGACCTCACAGTGCTACAGGGAAAGATAGCAAATGTGTACCTAGTAGAACCCAAGACAGCCAGCAACACTTTGGGCGGACACACAGCATTTTTCTCTACTCCAGACATTCAGGTGGGAAGATTCAGGAGACAGAAATGTGAGGCAGAATCTCAGAAGTATGAACCAGAAAAATATTCAAAAATTATCATATACATGTTAGTTGTGGTTCAGCATGAGGTGTCTTGGGGGGGATATGGAATGAGAAAGAAGGAATAAGCAGGGAACCCAAGAGAAGGTGTAAGTGTACGCAGAGGACGGGGGAGGAGGCAGAGAAGAGGAATGAAGCCAACTGAGAGAATCAGGCGAGTGAAGGAAGGAGTCTATGATGCCAGATGATACGGGAAGGAAAATCAATAGGTCAAGAAGGCTTGTACGACCTTGGAAATTAGAAGGTCATTGGCAGCTCTAACCATGTAGTTTCAGTAAAGTTTGGAAGCAGAAAATAATCACTGGGAGTCATGGAAGACATGGAAAATGAGAAGTAGGGATAATAAACATCTTTTTCAATTCCTTAAATGTTTCTAAGGGAAAGAGAAAGACAGCAGGCACCAAGAAGGTTCCGGATGCTTGGGGTGAAGGAGAACTCCATATATTTATTGAGCAACCTTTTTATTTCCCATTTTTATCAGTCAGCAAACTCGATTGCCAAACGGATTCTTTTCTTTTTTTTTTTTTTTGTGGTACCGGGGATTGAACCCAGGGGCGTTCTACCTCCGCACTATGCCCTGGCCCTATTTTTTATACTTTATTTTGAAACCGGGTCTCATGAAGTTGCGGAGGGCCTCACTAAGGAGAGAGAGAGAGAGAGAGAGAGAGAGAGAGAGAAAACGCTGAGGCTGGCTGCGAACCCGGATCCTCCGGTCTCTGCCTCCCAAAGTACTGGGATTACAAGTGTGCGTCACCACGCCCGGCGCCAAACGGATTCTAATCAATGCAAACACCACCTGTTACATACGACTATACTGCTTTATCTCAGACTGAACGGACTTTTGGATTATTAAATACAACTTGTCAATCCTCCGTACAATTTATGTTGGTCTGGAGTTGCCAGTTTGAGAGCGTATATTCTCATTGGATTGCTCATGTAGCAGTCATTAATTCTCATAATTAAATTTTGTAGAGGGAGGGTTTAGACTTTGTAGAGGATGTAAAATAGTCTAGCATCGGGCAGTACTAGAATAAGGAAAACATACAATTGTGGGAGCCACAAGAAAAGTTGTTTTGCTATCAAAATAATTAATGCTAGATGGATGTCTATTGGGTTGTATATTTAAGTGGCTTGGTATTAAAATATTTGGTTTCTGATAGCCTTTGTCTCAGTGGCTGTTTTTGTGGTAAGAACACTTAACATGAGATCCACCTTCTCCACACATTGTAGTAATTTCACAATTGGGGTACGAATATAGAAACATGATCAGGAGTCTGAGGGATGGTGGAAGGATCCGTTTTGGCCTTAGAAGCCCATTCAGCATCAAAGCTAGGTTATCTCTCTCTCTCCATCGACATTGTCACTGCTATAATCCAAAAGACCCGACCACACAACTTAGAGGAAGGAAGGTTTATTTACTTACAGTTTCTTGGAGATTTTGGGTTCCGTTCATGTGAAGCTGGGGTGTAGGATCTCAGGGCATGGAGGCAGGAAACAGGGAAAGGGAGAGAGCAAGACTCTGCTCTCACACCATGGATGCCGGAAGCAAGAGAGGGCAAGCAGGCAAGGGGAATCAAGGACACACACAATCCCTAAGACCACACCCCCAGGGACCCACCTTTTCCAGCCCACACCCCACTGGCTTAG
This sequence comes from Glis glis, assembly GCA_004027185.1. Classification (NCBI taxonomy): domain Eukaryota; kingdom Metazoa; phylum Chordata; class Mammalia; order Rodentia; family Gliridae; genus Glis; species Glis glis. The sequence continues at coordinate 8,412 of PVJS01052980.1, read as the reverse complement.
GTTTATCTACTGATGAGATTACAACTCTCATGACTAATTACATCAACTCTGAACACCAATAAATGAGCTCTTCAGGCCGGGCGTGGTGGTGCATGCTTGTAATCCCAGTACTTGGGAGGCTGAGACTGGAGGATCCGGGTTCACGGCCAGCCTCAGCTACTTAGTGAGGCCCTCCGCAGCTTAGTGAGACCCTGTTTCAAAATAAAGAATAAAAAATAGGGCTGGGGGTATAGCCTGAAGATAGAATGCCCCTGGGTTCAATCCCTGGTACCGCCCCCAAAAAATAAAAAATAAAAAAAAAATAAATGAGCTCTTCAGGGGACGTTTTATCTCTCTATAACACTCTGTGAGATACTTGTTAGATGCAAGCTCATGTTATCCAAAGTGATTGTGGATATTATATTAAGCTGGGGAATGTGTTAATGTTTCCAGGTGCATTTACTTTTGCTGAAATAGAACTCATCAGTTCATGATCCATCTCTGGGAAAGCCTACAATGCCAGAGCCTGAACCCTGATACTTTTGTTACTCTGAATTGTGTCTCCCCAACAGCACTATTGCAGAAGGCCCTGTCCGTAGGCTGGGAAACTCACTTGATACTTCTCAGCTATGCATCAGGAAGAAACAGGGAAGGAAATTACATTTCACATGAGAAATTAGGATCAGCTGTGATCTTCTGCCAGTCTATGAATTTCAAAAGGCACTCCACTTTTAAATGTGCTATTTCAACCCTAATCCGACAGTAGAAAGCAGCCATGGGGTTAGTCTTCAATAGCAGGTCGGTTTACTTACCACTCATGGGGGCTTTCAGCTCATAAAATCTGCCCCCCAGAACACAAAGCCAGTGCAAGTAAATCTGTCTTTATGGGCCCAACATTTGTAGCAAACTATAGGGTGGATTGTAAGCGCATGATAGAGATTCAAGGCAAAGCTTGGATTTTTTCAATAGAGGAAGGGGCCCCGAGTTTCTCTGTATTCTGTTGGGTTGGGAATGGGTGACCACACTCACTTCTAGTCCTACAGACACATCTGGAGGTGTTCGTCTTGCTTCCTTGGAAATTAGAACCTATGACATACCCCAGAACCCACAAATTCCAAATATTTGTCCCAGATGAATCCCAACCAGAAAAATTGGAGGTGGACTTCCTCGTGGGGTTACTATAGCTGGATATTTTCCATCACCCAACTTCTAAACAAACAACTTTGTAGAAGAACAGATACGAATATAAAATTAAGCAATTTATTTTATTACTTTTTCTACCTGAAGGATATAATATCAAAAGGGTATGAAGAGTCAAATTAGTGTCTTTAAAGCAAATCCTACCTTACTGAAAAATCAATAACGCTCAATTGTTGACCTTAAAAATCTCTCCTTGTTACAAAAACATAAAACCTAAAAGTAGCTGCTTTTGATTATTGTGTTTATGAGCCCAGACCCACAAGCAGGATTGCCGGACTGTAGTCTATGCCGCCCTCTGGTGGGAAGGAGGCGCTATCATGTCTCCTAACTCAAAACCAAGCATCGGTTTCCAGAGAAATCTAGATTTGATTCAGGCAGTCTTCTGCCTAGAATTCAAGAGTGCCAGGAGTATAAGCCAGCAGGTGTGTGTGTGTGTGTGTGTGTGTGTGTGTGTGTGTGTGTGTGTGTTTAATAACCAGTACATCTCTTACTTTTGAAGTCTTAAATTCTGACTTCATAGGCATTTGAGAGTCCCTTAAAAAACTCCATTGAGAAGCATTCCTATAACCCCAAATTCCATAGTTTAGAGGTAATATTTGATAACTTAGTATTATGACTTGTTTAGGTTTTTTAACCAAAAATCTAAAATGTATTACCAATAAAATAAATACATATTTAAGAGGAACCATTGGAAATGATGATGTGCAAGCAAACAAATAAAATAACAACAATCAAGATGTGACCCACTGTAAATGTTGCACCTTATTTGCAGCATGTTTGTGCAATTTCACAATGATTATAGATTTGGTCCCTATGATAAATAATACTATTCCCTCCCCCTGTTTTTCCAGGAGCAAAGACATACTTGAGAAAAGTGGGTTGTTGTTTTTACACCAAAATGTCAGTCATTCTCCTCTACAAAATGACATCTCTGAAACACACTTGAAGATAATATACTCCTTTATGCTTCCCAACTTAAGAGAAAAATATCTCTCTTCCAGAATCTTTGAACCTGATCAGAAGCTATTCCACACAACCCGACCTCCTAAATTACCTCAGATATGCAAAGTACGTCTTTGAGAGTGTAACAATAATAAAGAAACTTAGACAAGCATAACTGGAAATATTTGAAGTCAGCAGTACAAAAAAAAAATGTTGCCCCTGAAAAAGAAGAGTTTGAGTAGGAAGAATCGTGGGTTGAAAGAGAAAGTAAAAGTTGTCTTAAATGTCTAGATATATAACTGGAGGCTTCGAGAGGTAAAGACTCTTGGCCAGGTTCCCTCAGTGGAGACCCCACCGTGAGCTGCAAAATCCAGGTGCGATTGAAAGTGTGAGCTCTTCCCATTCTGCCAGGGCTTCTCTTCACAAGGTGAAGAACTGGGGCATGGCTGGATGGGCAGGTGTGCAGGAGCCCCTAGCTGCCAGTGTTTATCCATGTTTACAGACAAGTTGTTCTACCCCATCGTTCACAGGGAATGTGCCTGAAAAGAGCCACGCTGCCAACCAATGTGGGTTTGTGCTTTAAGATGGCAGACCATGTAGCTGCAAAGGCTGCCGATACAGTGAGGATTTATTCACAGTTATTGGTTATTGGCTTTACCTTCCTCATACGATCACCCAGCCAAGCAACCATGGTGCTCTGGTCACATGACCAAGTCTTATGCCATTTACATTTTACAAATGACTCAGCTTCTATACATTCCGTCTCACGCAGGAATATTTTGATTATAATATGAGTCCCTATTTTCCCCAAAAGCAAAAGACTTCGATGATAGGGTCACAAGAATCCAGTGTCCCTAAGGGATGATCAGTGTAATTTTATTCAATAAATGATCATTTTTTAATTTTGTATCCATTTAGTCATTCATTTACACATTCAAACATTCTACACAAGGAAATTTACTACGGGATAATGCTGTGGGAATAAAAAATTTTTCTACCTTACCTCCAAAATTTATACAGATGATCCAGAAGAGGAAGGGAAAAGATTATAACAGATGTCTATAGTATCACAAGGAAAAAACAATATTACAACCTTCAACTTATATATAAGTACCTTAGGAACTCATGTTAGGATAAAACTCAAAAAGGTACTATGCAGAAAATGAATGGATACAAGGGGAAATTAGCATCACTTTCGATTTCTGTCTCTCTCTGTCTCTCTTTTCTATCTCTGTCTCTGTCTCTCTGTGTCAGCTGTCATACTGTGAGGACACACAAGGGCTTTATGCAAAAACTTGCATGGAGAGGAGCTGAGGCCTCCATGTAAATATCAGAGAAGAACAGAAGCTTCCTGTCAACAGCCACATGAATGAGCTGAAAGGGACCCCCAAGCCACAGCGAAGCTTTGAGGAGACCAAGCCCTGGGTGACCTGGAATTGACACCTATTTTCGGCTCCAAGCCAGAATCTCTGGGTCAAGCCACTCTCAAGTTCCTGACCCATGTTCTATATATAATCAATGTTTGTTGTTTTAAGCTACTCCATTTTGGGGCAATTTGTTCTAGAGCAATATGTAACTAATGTATGGTGGATCAAATAGGAAGGGTCTGAAAGTGCCTCAGATCAAAAGTGTTAGTCATGGGAAAGTACTGTTTCTTGAAGAGATGGAACTGTATTGATAGAGGAAAGTCCTCCCTTGGGGGCTTGGTGGGGAGGAGGAAGAAAGAAGCAAGATTATAAATTGAGGGTCTTCCAGAAATGAAGGAGAGTTACAGAATTAGAACCTACAGCCCTCTACCATCTCACATACACTTCACTAAAAATCTGCATTTCACTGTGCAACCAAAGAAGGCCTCCTTTTACAAAGAAACAAAATAGACCACCTAAGTCCCAGTCTCTTCACAATAGAAACACATGCTGTTATTTACCCAGGACAATTTAGCCATTTAAAAATAAACAGAAAACGGCAGGCCATGGCTAAATAAAGATACCATAAGAAAAAGAGAACTGGAGTTGTTGCTCACTGGTAGATTGCTTGACGAGCATGCGCAAGGCTCTGGGTTTGATACACACCACAGGGGGAAAAATAGAACAGGAGAGTTAAAACTTCTCAGCTAATGAAAATGCTTCCTGAAAGAGAAACCATAAGACAGAGAAAACCTGTAAAACAGTTCTCTGATATGAATTACATATCTTAAAGCTTTTGCAAATGTGAAAGGACATATTAAATGGGTCAAAAATTCACACTAGAAATAAGCCCAAACAGGAAGGTATAATATGAAAATTGGCTAAACCTAAAAATATATTGAAAAAAAGACAACATTATCTCAGTAATAAAGATTAAATGCCGGGCGTGGTGGCGCATGCTTGTAATCCCAGTACTTTGGGAGGCTGAAACCGGAGGATCTGGGTTCGCGGCCAGCCTCAGCTCTCTCTCTCTCTCTCTCTCTCTCTCTCCTTAGTGAGGCCCTCCGCAACTTTGTGAGACCCGGTTTCAAAATAAAGTATAAAAAATAGGGCCGGGGGCGTAGCGCGGAGGTAGAACACCCCTGCGTTCAATCCCCGATACTGCAAAAAAAAAAAAAAAGATTAAATGTTATCTAACCTAGGTAGTATAGTATCAACTAAGTACAGAAAGAATATTAAAGAGGGGGATGAAAAAAGGCAAGAGAGATAAAAGGAAAGAATAAAGAATAAAATGATATAAAAGATTAGAAGAAGATCCAAGAAAAACAGAATAGTGAAACCAACTAATATTTAAAAATAGAATCAAAGAAAACTTTCCAAACATAAAATAATCTCAAGCTATATATTGGAAGGAATTACCATTAACAGAAGGGTCTACTTTGGAATCTCTCCTCAGAAACTTATTAGCCTTCCATGTTGTGAAAATTAAAAATTTGTTTCTTCAAGAAAAGAAAACAGGCATTTTTATGAGATATAAAATCATGTAGATTTCTATATTTCCATCAGTATTCCTAAGCATCTTTGATCATGGTGGATTGGAGATCTAATGTAATCTTGTAATTTTCCCTCATAAAAAAGTAAGAGGTTATTATATCATTTACCACGAGGCCCAGAAACATGAAATCAGCCAAAATAAAGCTGCAAAATCTTCATAAATAAATTTTTAAAAATAAGCAATTATAGAGGAACTACCGACCGTATAAAGCAATACATTGGACTCAGTTCCTTACATACATGTGGATGCGGGAACAACCATGATTGTGGCAGAGTCCAAAATAATAGGCTATGGTGGAACATTTACCAACTAGAGGAGTAAGCGAGGTGTAACGTGGGCTGCAGATAAGTAGTAATGAAGTAGCATGTTAAAAGAAATTGTGATGGTCGACATATCTGATTCCTTTTGTATCCCTCTCAACTCCTTCCTCTCCGCTTCCTCTCTGATTCCTACTATGGTTCTAGCATAGCTCTAGGTGAAATTTAACTCATTTTGCTTGGCTACGGCTCAACCAAAGAGTGTGCAGCACAGCTTCTGCCTCCTGCCCCAGGGGTTCTCTCTATTCCTAGAAGCGCAGAGGAATTAATACAACCTAGGACAAACTTCAGTGGGTACCAGAGCTGATACATGCTTCTCCCTGGAGATCCTCTGATAAGTAATTCTGAAAGTTGTTTTAGAAGCTTCTCAGAAGATCTGGTTGGATGGAATTGCCCATGGTGGTAACCAACTCAATGGCACCCTCTTATTTTCTCTTTGTTTTATACAAAGAAAAAAAAATGGCTCCTGCTTCTAGGAATCTATTCTAAATAAACACCCTGCACAGAAGACCTTGTTAGTGAGTTTTAGGGAACACAGACTAGGTCAGTCATCTAGCAAAATTCCCCCCTTGTCAATAGAAGAACCTCCTTTGCTATGTTCTGAGTGTAGCTCTTCCTAATGCCTTCACTCAGGTTATTTTTTCCTACATCCTTAATTATCTGCTGTGATAAGCAACCTTGTGTCTCTGACCCTCATTACACACAATTCTTCATTTCAAATGCAGTGATTTTCTTTTGGTATTGGGCATTGAACCCAGGAGCATTCTACCTCTGAGCCCTTTTACTAAGTTGATGACAGACTCACTAAGTTGCTGAGGCTGACCTTGAACCTGCAATCCTCCGGTCTCAGCCTCCCAAGTACTGGGATTTACAGGCATGCGCCATGGCACCTGGCTGCAGTACAATGATTCTTACAGGAGCACACCTCATAATTTGTGAAGCTTTACAAAAAATCATCTAAAAACCTGGTGTTAGGATCTCCAACAGTTGTTCTGATGTTCAACCATAACCCCCATCCACTTAGAGATCCAGGTCTGCTCTCCTGCCCCTGCCCACCACCATCATTCATCTATTCCTTCATTGTTGTATCCCCGGCTAGATTCCTGCTGGAGGCTCTCCAAGAAACCAAATAGAACTAGGTCCATTTGGAGGTCCTAAACTTGCCTTGAACAGCACCACCTCTGTGAAGCCCTTCCTGACCGCGTCTAGGAGCATCAGCTTTAATGCTGCATTCCTTCTGCCCCAAGCGAGGAGAGCCCTCCCTCACCTCCCTCAATAGCTTGGACTTGCTTTGCAACAGAGATTCTTACACTGCACTGAAACGGCTCTTGGTTCTGTTTCTTCTACTGCACTATGAGCTCACCAAGTAGAGGACTTGGATTTATCATTGTGATTTTCTAGATAATTGTGGAAGGAAAGAAGGAAGAGAGCCGGATGCGGTAGCACATACTTGTAATCCCCGTACTTGGGAGGCTGAGACAGGAGGATCCAGGTTCGCGGCCAGCCTCAGCTACTTAGTGAGGCCCTCGGCAACTTAGTGAGACCCTGTTTCCAAATAAAGAATAAAAAATAGGGCTGAGGGTGTAGCTTGGAGGTAGAATGCCCCCGGTTCAATCCCCGGTATCGCAAAAAAAAAAAAAAAAAAAAAAAAAAAGAAGGAAGGGAGGGAGGAAGGAGGAAGGAAGGAAATATATATATACACACATACACACACACACACACATACTTTATACTTCCCCTCCATTGAAAGTTCTCAGAGGCAGAAATAATATTTGCTTCATCATTTCTAGTAAAAGAATCCACCTTTAACAAAGTCGCCATCGCAAGAGGCATGCGTTCTTCAAGGGACTGTTTGTCTGTTTCTTTTGATTTGGGGCTTTAAAGGTCTCTATCGTCCTGCTAGAAATTTTCCATCAAGGTTATTCTCCAAGTTCGTGCGGATGACTTTGAAATTCAAATCTCCTCCTCGTCTTCCAGAATGAAGGCTGAGGTTAAAAAGGCATATTGCAGTTTTCTCTTTTCCCTGTGGCCTCCGGGGTCTCCTTTTTCTCACCATTATCTGGTCCCTTATCTGTGATGTCTCTGAGAAGTGTTTGTCTCTTCCTCCCATCTCTTAGTTCCTGAAGCTCCTCTGCCTATTCCCTGCAGAACTGGTGCCAAATCGAATTGCCCTGCACTGTTTGGGAAAGACTTAGATTTGTTCTGTGGGTTGTTTCTTTAGCTTTAATAAGTACAGACACTTATTAGCTGGCCGCAATTTCATTCTCCCCTCTGCGGGCTGCATTCTGTTGCTCGTTAATGTGTAAATCATACATTTCCCTAATTATACACCCTCGCCTTTTCCTTTCGGCTCAGAGCTTCTTAAAAATTAGTGAAGGGCTGGGACTCTGATAGAAATGTCTAGAACGGTTTCTTCGCACACATCTGGGGATGCCACTGTGACAGAGTAAATTTAGCTTTCATGTGAAGGTATCCGTGTGTCTGCTTGCCTGCTCCGAATGTCCAGTTTTATTATTCTGAGATTAGGAACAAAACAGCTAGCGTCAGGAAGGCAAAGCACTGGTTTTGAGAACCGCAGCCCTGCAAAACCCCGAACTCTAAATTCAAAGGAGCTAATCAAATATTCAGTAAACACTATAGCAATTTTCCCATTTTTCATTAATTTCACTTATCTTCTATTTCCTAGGAATCTAATTCTGATATTGCAAACCTCTGTGCTACTGGCAAAAAAGCTGAAAAGTTTTTTATTTGCTCATGAACTTGTTGGAGTTGAATCGACTGATCGAAATCATTCGAGCCAGTTTGTGTTTGCAGAAACATTACATAAAAACTTATCACGCAGCCGGGCGTGGTGGCGCACGCTTGTAATCCCAGTACTTTGGGAGGCGGAGACTGGAGGATCTGGGTTCACGGCCAGCCTCAGCTCTCTCTCTCTCTCTCTCTCTCTCTCCCTGTCTCTCTCTCTCTCTCTCTCTCTCTCCCTGTCTCTCTCTCTCTCTACTTAGTGAGGCCC
>PVJS01052979.1:0-13433 GCA_004027185.1 Glis glis | reverse complement strand
AGCTACACCCCCAGCCCTATTTTTTATTCTTTAGTTTGAAACAGGGTCTCACTAAGTTGTGGGGGGCCTCACTAAGTAGCTGAGGCTGGTCACGGACCCGGATCCTCCAATCTCAGCCTCCCAAGTACTGGGATTACAAGCGTGCACCACCAAGCCCAGCTAAAACCCCTTTTTAAAAAATGCAATGTAGAAAAATCATACAGGGAAAAGGAAGTGCCAAAAAAATGTACATCCTTGAAAGTATTGTATCCTTAAAATGATATTATTTTTAAAAACAATATTCAGAGTACAGACATATACACACACAAGCACACTAACAAAGAAGTCTTTCTTTATTTTTATTTTATTTATTTATTTTGATGCTGGGAAATCAAACCCAGGGCCTCACAAATGCTAAGCAAATGCTCTACCACTGAAATGTACCCCCAGCCTTAGGAATTATAAATTTAAAAATATAATATGAAAAATAAAATTAAAAGCTTAGGAGATAAAGTTGAAGATATCTTCTGGAAAAGCTAGGAGGAAAAAAAATGAAAGAAATAGAAAACAGGAGAAAAAACATTAAAAAACTAGATGATTTGTTAAGGTCCAATACAAATAATAGAAATTCAAGAAAGAGAAGGAAAGAGGAGACAGAGAAAAATGGAGAAAGAATTAAAAAAAATGATAATTTTTCCAGGGCTAAAGAATATGCAATTCTATACTGAAAGAGTATCCAGCAAAATAGATGAAAATAGACCTGTGGCATAGTAAGTACATAATTATGAAATTTCAGAAAACTAGCAACAAATATAAACCCCTATAACTTTCCAAAGAGAAGGAAAAAATGTATTATGAAGGATTAGGAATCAGAACAGATTCAGACATCTCAGAAAGCAACTCTGGGAACAAGAATACAATGAATAAAGGCTTCAAAATTCTAAAGGAAAATCATTTCTAAGCTGTAATTCTTTATTTAGACAGATTATTGATAGAATAGGAGGATAGTATGCAGGCATTTTTAGCTATTCAAGGTCTGAAAAGATTTATTCCCTATGCTCTTTTTATCAGGAAATTTCTAGACAATGTTCTTTACAAAAATGGGGGAAAAAAATCAAGAGAGAGGAAGACATGGGCCAGAGAATATAAGAGATACAATAAAGGAAAGAAGAAAAAGTAATTTCCAAATAGTGAAGAAAGAACTCCAGATCAAAACTGTGCACTAGGCATATAAAATAAGCAGTCAAGACTGGACCAGCATGACAGCTGAAGGCGGTCATCACAACTGTATCCTTTACCACTCTACCATCTTTTTTTTTTTTTTTTTGGCGCGGTACAGGGGATTGAACCCAGGGGTGTTCTGCCCCTGGCCCTATTTTTTATACTTTATTTTTGAAACCGGGTCTCACGAAGTTGCGGAGGGCCTCACTAAGGAGAGAGAGAGAGAGAGAGAGAGAGAGAGAGAGAGAGACAGAGAGACAGGGAGAGAGAGAGACAGGGAGAGAGAGCGCTGAGGCTGGCCACGAACCCGGATCCTCCGGTCTCCGCCTCCCAAAGTACTGGGATTACAAGCGTGCGCCACCACACACGGCTCTTATACTTTATTTTGAAACCGGATCTCATGAAGTTGCAGAGGGCCTCACTTAAGTAGAGAAAGAGAGAGAGAGAGAAACGGAGAGAGAGAGAGCTGAGGCTGGCCACGAACCCGGATCCTCCGGTCTCCGCCTCCCAAAGTAGTGGGATTACAAGCGTGCGCCACCATGCCTGGCCACTCTGCCATCTTTTAACCTACCAAATGACTAACAGATGTACTCTACCAACTCAAGGGAGTAAACCAAGAATGACAGAGATAAGAGATCCAAGAAAATGTGACTTCATCCCAGGAAAAATGCAAATGAAATTTGAAAGATGACAGCAAAGAATGATGATGGCCAGAATAAGAACTAGATAGAGAATAGATAGAGAACAGAGGTTAAAAACCAAACAGAATTGCTTAAAACTCTGCCCCTAATGTGATTAATCCTATGGAAAATTATAGAACCAAAAAAAAGCTACTGAAAGATGCAAAAAAATTACTAGTAGGTACAAAGGAAACTTAGTAAATGAAAAATAAGGTAGTTATTAACTAAAGAAAAACGGAACATAAAAATAAGCAGAATCATTATAAGGCTCATCTGTGAATAATATTTGCCTCGTCATTATTAACACTAATTATTAACACCAGTTCCCCAAAATACAGCTCAAATTTCAATTACTTTGGTATATTAACAGGGAGTAATTGTTAAAGTACAAACTTCTCTGTTAATGCTTTGATCTACAAATTACTACATAAATAACAAATCATGAACAGCGACTAATCATGTTCCTTCTTTCAAGGTTGCCAGTGATTGGTCACTGTAAATATGTTATTCAATTCACACAGAGACAGCAAAGCATGTGATTGTGTTACCTCCTTGTCTCTCAGCAATAAGCCAACATGGTATTTTTACAAAAAAGGGGGGAAAAAGGATAACTGAAAGTGGAAATTCACCAACAAAGATGAAAGTGCAGCAAGTCAAAAGTGCTAACACATTACGTTAAGTGAGATTAGCCAGTCACAGACAGTGAATGGTCATATGTTTTCTTTCATATGTAGAAGCTAGGAAGTAATCAGGATACGAGAGGGACTTTAGATAATGGAAGAGAAACCCAGGAGAGCAATGGAGGGGTCTAGGATAAGGGTGGTGTTGGGAGGCAGAAATTAATAAAGGAAATACTGCCACTGAAGTTATGTACATATGTGAAATTATCAATGCCAGTCTCAATATCATGTATGGGGAAGGGGAGGGATTGGGGAGGGAGCCGGGGGAAGCTCAAGAAGTACTGTATGCATGTATGTCCCTATCACTCTGAACTATATAATGATGGAAGATTACAATGCACAGATAAAATATACTTAAAAAAAGAAATTCAAATAGAATGTAAATGAAATAGTGAGGGTAAACTCATCAACATGAAGAAAGAAATTGGTTGTGAGGAAGAGGATGAAGATGTTCCAGAGGAAAAAAATTTCAAAGGTCATGCAACAACTGTAACTTTTCCCATTGATTATTAAGATCACTTCACATAGCATTAGCTCACTCACCAAAATCATTTTTACTGTTCCTTACTATAGTTGAAGTAAGGAGTGTATTTGATTTTTTAAACGATATGCCTATATTACTTTGCTAAAAGTAACGATATCTGGAAAAGTCTAGAAATTTAATATATTTTTCAAAAAAGAAATGTATGAAGACAGGAGTGAAGACTTTTTAAAAGGTGCTCATATTTTCAAACTGTTGTATTGATAGAAACCAATAATCCTTAATGTTCAAAAAGGGTCAAAACTAAAAAGACCATAAACCAACAAAAATGTGGCTAGGTAGTTTGAAAAATCAGTATTCGAAAATGTTAAGTATTTATATCTGAGAAGAACTGATTTTTAAATATCATAAGTAAAATGATAAATGACATTGGAAAAAATAAACTATCCGTAAAGTAAAAAGTGGATTATGCAGATATAGCAACAACACTTCTATGGACATTTATTGAATAATCCAATATATGCCAACTTTTCTGCAAGTTATTTCTGTTAATATTCAGAACAATTTTGTGACACTGCTATTATACAGTCAGTCCTCTATATTCACAGGTTCCAAATCCAAGGGTTCAACCAACCGTGAATTGAAAATATTTGGGGGAAAAATCTCCACAAAATTCCAAAAAGTAAAACTTGGATTTGCCATGCACTGAGCACTATGCTGAATCCATGCCAATGAAGTGAGGTATAGGCACACCCTACGGTAGCCACCCATCATTCCACAGAGCCGCAGTCTCTCTCCAACACACAGCAGGGCTCAATTTGCATCTTGTTTGTGTACTAAGTTAGGTTTACCATGATTATGCCTGTAGGGAACATGCACAGGTGGGGTTTTTTCTTGTCATTATTCCCTAAGCAATATGTATAACAAATATTTATAAAGCAAAGAAGAGGATGAGAAACTCCAATTAGCAAACCTTTCCCTAAAAGCAAGACATGGCACTACATTAAAAGGTTGATGAAGCCAGGAGTAGTGGAACATGCCTGTAATCCCAGATTCTCTGGAGTCTGAGGCAGGAGGATCCCAAGTTCAAGGCCAGCCTGGGCAACTTAGTGAGACCCTGTCTCCAAACAAAACGGTCCGAGGATTCCTGAGCTTTTGTATCTAGTACAACCCCCCAACACACTGGAATGGGGAAGGAAACAGACCAAATAATGTTATATACATATATGAATGCATATAACATTATTATGTATATAAGTATGAATCTCACTATCATGTATATGGATGGAGGAGGGAAGGGGAAGGGAAGGTATGGGGGAGGTAACAGAACAAATAATGTTATGTGCATATATGAATGTATTACTATGAATCTCACTATCATGTACAATTACAATGCAGCAATACATTTTTTAAAAGATTGGTGAATAAATGGATATACTTTATATATTTTTAAAATATTGATATGTATATCTTTTCAATAATTCTCTCTTTCAACCTGCTTTTCAATTAATCGATGTTCTGGCTCATATAACTGTGGATAAGAAAACTTCAACTATAAACTTCAGTTATAGTTTTAACTACAGAAAGTAGGTTCACTCATTCTCAATCCTCTTGCTGTTTTCCATCTTCAGTTAAAAAAAATCCTCCCAGATAGACATCTGTACTGAGGAGACTACTTGACTCTCATGTTTAGAATTCTGGACCCTAAACAGTAGACAGCTAAGAGAACAAGTGGGTGGAGGCGGAGAGAGGAACAGGCTTAAGTACTGATATGAAGAGGCTGCACGGAGTTTAATATAAAAGTGCAATTGGGAAAATTTGCTTAGGCCAATAGTTCTCAAACTGTGGTCAGAGAAACCCGAGGGGACTTTTCCAGAGGGCCCACAAGGTCAAAATTATTTTCACAATAATACCAATACATTATCCCTTTTTCACCATCATTCAGGAGCATACAGTGATGTTTTCCAGAAGCCATGTGATGTGTAACATGACAAAAGATGGAATGCAGAAGTGGACGGAGAATCCAGCTGTCTTCTATTAAGTCAGACATTAAAGAGATTCACAAATGTAGAACAATGCCATTCCTCTTGCTAAGTATTTCTGGTTTTTGTTTTTGTTTTTGTTTTTGCGGTACTAGAGATTGAACCCAGGGGCATTCTACCTCCGAGCTTCACCCCCAGCCCTATTTTTTATTCTTTAGTTTGAAACAGGGTCTCACTAAGTTGTGGAGGGCCTCACTAAGTAGCTGAGGCTGGCCGCGAACCCGGATCCTCCAGTCTTAGCCTCCCAAGTACTGGGATTACAAGCGTGCGCCACCACGCCTGGCTTAAATATTTCTGTTTTGAAAAATAGAATTATTTTCATGAAAAATGTACTCAGGTTAGGCATTCATAACATATTGTTGTTTTTAATAAAATTTATTTTTGTAATATTTAGTGAATACAAATATTTTTAAATTTGTTTTAATTTCTGAGAAGTTTAATATCAATAGATATAATCCATATGAACAAAAGTTTTTTTGGCATCAACAACAATGTTCAAGATCGTAAAGGGGTTCTGTGACTAAAATGTTTGAGATCAACTGGGTAGACCATACATATGATTAAAGATAAAAAGTGGCAGTTAAGGAGTTCAAATGTTACATTTAACAAGGCTAATTTCTACCTAGTATTTCCTTACTTTACTTTTGCTTTTCTTTCCCCTCTTCAGTTGCCTTATAGTGTTGGGCGGGTAGTATTCTCCCCAGTTAAATTTCCTCCAGCTGAATTTTTTTTTTTTTTTTTGCGGTACCGGGGATTGAACCCAGGGGCGTTCTACCTCCGCGCTACACCCCCAGCCCTATTTTTTTTATACTTTATTTTGAAACCGGGTCTCACGAAGTTGCAGAGGGCCTCACTAAGTAAAGAGAGAGAGAGAGAGTGAGAGAAAGAGAGAGAGAGAGAGCTGAGGCTGGCCGCGAACCTGGATCCTCCAGTCTCCGCCTCCCAAAGTACTGGGATTACAAGCGTGCGCCACCACGCCCGGCCCTCCAGCTGAATTTTAAAGTTCTGGCATGTACCTCTGTTCCTTCTTCTGACAAAAAGTTTCAGATTTTAATAGAATTCACTGTTAGGAAGCCATTCTCCTCTTCTCAAAATAAAATGCTCCTTTCCTTCCTCAAAGTTGGTAAAGTTAACAATATATCATAGCCTATAAAGGACCAGGACTTGCAAGAGTCAAAACAATACAAATGTGGGAAATATATCTGGGTTGATGTAATCTTAAGAACACTTCACCTGACATAACCAAGATGAAAGCAATTATCTAGTTGGTAAGTATTTGCCCATCTCACTTCCCAAACCAACAACACAGTCCAGGATGGTCTGGGGAGAGTGTCCAAATTGAAAGAGAGCAAAACACTATTTTCAAATGAACAAAGAAAAGCACAATAAAATACAAAGAAGATGGGGGGGAGAGTATGTTGGGTGGAGGGGATCAGAATCATGGACAAACGACTAATATTCATTAAAATATAAACAGAAGGCAGGTGTGGTGGTGCACACCTGTAATCCCAGTAGTTGGTAGGCTGAGACAGAAAGATCACAGGTTGGAGGCCAGCCTCAGCAATTTAGCCAGGGCCAGTATGTGGGAGGCTGAGACAGGAGGATCACAGGTTCGCGGCCAGCCTCAGCTATTTAGTGAGGCCCTCTACAACTTAGTGAGACCCTGTTTCAAAATAAAGACTAAAAAATGGGGCTGGGGGTGTAGTTCAGAGGTAGAATGAATGCCCCTGGGTTCAATCCCCAGTTCTGCAAAATAGATAATAAATAAAATAAATAAATAAATAAATAAATAAATAAATAAATAAATAAATAAATTGGGTTGGGGTATTGCTAGGAGGTAGAATGCTCCTGGGTTCAATCTCCAGTGCCACAAAAATAATAATAATAAGAAGAATTGTTCAGATTATAAATGGGCTTTTAGAGTAGTTCCTCTGATACAACTGTTACATGGGATCATTTCTTTCTCCTGAAATGATGGCAGTTCTTAAAAGGAAACCAAATGAGCCATTTAAATTCTGTTTTCCAAGTGAACCTTAACTCATGCACAATGACTGCATCACTCCTTTTTTTTTTTAACCAGCACATTTACTTCTTTTCTCTCATTAGAGGAAAAAATTTACACATGAGAGAAAACCAGATAGTGAACTTGGTGCAGATAGAAAGGCAGCCAAGGAAAATGTTAAGCCTGTATATACCAGTATGTCTGTTCTACTTGTTGAAATATGGAAACACTTCAGTAATGATGAATGAAGTGAGTATAAACACATATGGTACACATAAATACTTTTTAGAAATGGTGATCACATTAAAATTATTTAGTATGCTTAGTATAAAAAGCACTACCTTTTAACAAAGTTTATCTCTAAAGACAACCCAACTGCATATAAAACTAGATACGATTGTCTCTAGCACAAGCATAAGGACATGAGTAGAGATAAAACTCAAGATCGCTATCCTGTATATTTTATGGCCTCAGGTGGATAGAAAAAAAAAGTCCTCTTGATGATGCACAGCTAGCTCCAAAACAAAAGCTCCAAAACCTTCACTAGAACAGAGGAAGAAAAAATGCCTCTGACTTCATTCATTCTTCAGGGATGTGACTTTTGATATAAAGAGGAGTATGAAATTAAAACCAGAGTGAGTATGACCTCCAAAGTCTATCTGCTTTCAGTCAAGCCTGTGTAAAAAAAACTCTTTTGTAAAAACTTTTAAAGGTTCATATACAAAAACTTTATGCTAGTTCAGGCTAAAGTAAAACAAGATATGCAGGCAATTAACAAAGCATAAGAGTACCAGAGGAATTCTGCTTCAAAGAGTTCCTCAAATTCTCTCATTCATCTAATTAATGATGCCATGTTTATAATGTTTAGTATTATTTTAAGACATATTAAGATTAAAATATAAATAATAATCATCATCATAATGGCTACCGCCATCACCACCTCTACTACCAGAGTCCACAAGGCCTCACACCCTGCCCAGCTGTTCTTCCCACGGCAACTCTGAGCCCATTCCCTCCACAACAGCACTCACAACGCAGCAGTGGCCTCCAACCTGCCATGGGGCTTCTGTCCTTCCTGCTGCCTCTGTCTAGAACACTCCCTCCCTGGAAGGCCTCATGGCTTACTCCCTCTCTTCATCAGGTCTCAACTCAAACGTCACTTCTTCAGCAATGTCTCGGCCTGATCACCCCATAATGATAGCTTCCCCATTCCCTGGGGCTTATTCTCTGCACGGCCCAGCTTTATTTTCCAGCAGAGCACTTCTCTCTGATCATGACTTAAGAGCCATACAACAAGGGCACTGGCCAGTGGAACAGATGCTACAGACAAGCTGATCAGCTCCTGAGCTCACTATCAAACATGCTCACTAACCTGACACGCTTCACATATTTGTGCGTTTGTCTACTATCTGTTTTCTTAACTAGAATGCAAGTTCTATGAGGACAGGGACTCTGTAATACTCACTGCTCTACTCCTACCACAGGGAACGTGATTATCAGTCACGGCTGTGGTTTGGCTATGATTCGTCCCCCCAGAAAAGCTCAGGAGTTGGCGAGACAATAATGTTCAGAGGTGGAATTATTCAATCATGAGGGCTCTCAGAGTCAGTGAATTAATCCATTTGATGGATTCATAGTTTGAATGGATTTATTGAGTGGTAACTGTAGGCAGGTGGGGCGTGGCTGGAAGAGGTAGGTCTTTGGGGGTGTGGCCTGGTCCTGGTATTATTTTAAGACATATTAAGATTAAAATATAAATAATAATCATCATCATAATGGTTACCACCATCACCACCTCTACTACCAGAGTCCACAAGGCCTCACATCCTGCCCAGCCGTTCTTCCCACGGCAACTCTGAGCCCATTCCCTCCACTCCAGCACTCAACCCAGCAGTGGCCTCCAACCTGCTATGGGGATTTAGTCCTTCCTGCTGCCTCTGTCTAGAACGAAGGTGCCTTCCTCCACCTCTCTTGGCTTCCTAGCTGCCATGAACTGAACAGCTTTCCTCTGCCCTGCCCTGCCCTGCCACCGTGACATTTCTGCCTCGGAGTCAGACGACTATAGATTGAACTTCTGCAATTGTAAGCCAAAATAAACTTTCACTCCTCTAAGTTAATCTTTTTGGGTATTTTGTTCACAGTGATGAAAAGCTAAATAACACAGTCACATAACAGGTACTCAATAATTATTTGTTTAAATAAGTAACTAAGCTTTTTGTGTAACTAAGAGATTTCTGTGTGTCTATGTGTTAATATTTTTGGCAATTTATCAAAAATGCACACAAATGCATTCAAAGTATATACACATTTACTTTATTAGATATAATAAAACAGCTAATAATAACTATAACAATATATTTGATGACTGAGATATCACATGCAAGGCTTAGCATATATAACAAGCTCCCAAAGAATCCAGTTCTGATTGATTTTGCTGTTGAGGGTTATGATAGTCAACTTTCCATCACTATAACAAAATGCCTGAGATAAAAGAGAGCTTTTTAACCCCCAGTTCTGGAGGTTCCAATCTATGACTGGTTTGGTTACATTGCTCTGGGCCTGTGGGAACACATCATGGCAGGAATATGTGGTAGAGCAAAATCACTCACCTTGTGGCCAGGAAGCAAAAAATAGAATGAGGAAAGGAGAAGGATCTTAGAATCCCCTTCAAGGGCAGGGCCCCATAACCTAAGTTCCTCCCACTAGGCTCCATTTCTCAAAGGTTCCCAATGGCTCCACCTGAGCGAACAAGCCTTTAACACATGTGCCTTTGAGGATATTCAAGGTCAAAATTATAGCAAGGGCTTAGAGGAAGCAAAATTCCTCTAAGAACATAGACATACTTCACTGAAATTTTAAAAAAAAGTAAAGTCCTAATTTAAATTACATGCGGGGGCATTTGAAATGCTATCTTCTCTTCCCTTTCTTTTTTATTTTATTTTTAGGAGTAAGTAAAATTCACTTTTATCTATCTTTCAATAAGGCAAAATGGAATTAATATTCAGGATGTGGTAGAAATGAATCTCAACTGTATCACATGTTTATTTTAATCATAGAAAATAACTAATATTAATAAAATGCTGGAAAGAAGGAAGTAATAGGCAGGAGAGCAATAGGGGTAACAGTAATAACTCCAGCAAGTAAGCACGGGCAGCAGTATTAATGGCAATGGTCGAATCTGCATTGTGAGTATTCACAATCTCCCAGGCATTGTGCCTAGTGCCATCTTTACGTTATCTCCAATGCCAAGAACTTCCCCAAACCACCCCAATTACAGAACTAGGGTCAACAAAGTTCAAAAAGGCTAAGCAACTCTCTGTGGGGACTTGAGAGTAAGATGATATTGATCACTGCAGACGCTCCTCAGGAAAGGAGGAAAGGAAAAAATATCTCATTTTATTGATGAAGAAACTAAAGAACAAAAGATTTAAAGACTGGAAATGAATCCCTTCAGCTCCCAATCATGGGAGTCCTTATTTATTGAGACTAAATTACCCTGTGTGTTTTATTTTGCCAAGTTATTGCCTCATAATAAAAATTATAAAATTAAATTTCAACCCCACTTGACCCAAGTCTTACGAATTAACAAGACCTTGCTAATAATTTATTCTTGACAACACTACCAAACTTTGAAGTGATAATGTCTCCCCCATCTCTAACTCTGTCTCCCACGGTGATTTTGTGACATGAATTCCCTTCAAATAGATGTTTTTAAGATTTCAGGTTAAAAAATTTTTTTGTGATTGCTTACTTACTTTTTTTACTTATTACCCACCTAAACTTCAAATGAAGACTATTGTACTAGAAGAGAAAAACCAGGTTGAGATTAAAATGGCATTTTCAGGAGACAAATTAGAGGCAAGTAGGACTATATTAATTTTTCTGGAAGATGGTGATGAGGAAATGAGGAACAGGGGAGAGCAGCAGCCCCACACAGCTGGCCACATTTCCAGGACCTGAACACAACCGAGCGCCACAGCGTCTACCAGAAGAGGCAGCACAGGAATGGCAACAACCGAAAACTGTGTTTAGCAACACATGGGACTGATTCTGCTGTGTCCCTTTGTTCCTGGTGTACCTGACATTACTTGGAAAGAGTCAAATTTCAATATCAGCAAGTTTCCTGACCATATTGTTTTCCCATTAGGCTCATTACTAAAACAGCTTTTCACAACATCAGTTAACACTTTGAAAATCTGTTCCTATATAACCATCTCATCTGGATTATGTCTTTCCCCTTGCCTCCCCTTTGTTTCTTTAATACAGGAAAATGGTACAAATTTTAATCATGTTCTAAAGCAGCAAGAGAAGCAACAGTGACCCAATGAGTTACGAGAATATAAATCTCAGTGTTGAAACATAGAATTCTGGTTGTGTCACCACGACAGTATTTAGCCAGCCTAGAGAAAACCACTGCACATGTACGAGCTCCAACATTCTTCTCCAGGCTTTGGCTAAAGAAATTATTTTTAAATGACTCCAAACATACCACTATGAGCATTTGCCAAAAAGCTTAGTTATCATTTTATGGATAGGAAAGTGAATATCTATGATAAATTTAAAAATATGAAGTGATAAACATTTGTTAATAATATCTTGAACTTATTATTTTACTTGAAGTTTTTATTTGGTTTAATAATTTATTGTGATAACTGCTTTAATGACAGTTTTGGAGGAAGAAAAAAAAGACTTGGAATTTCAACACCAATTAAATTCATTAAAAGTAGAACTATTCCAAATAGCATTTTCCCCCTATAATATTGAATCCAAATGATTTGCCCAGTACAAGTCAGTACTAATTCTGGTTACCATATTTAATCATGATTTCAGAGATATGTAAAAACATCAAAGAAATATCACAAGCAATACGCTAGGAGAAAAGAACCGGTGCCCAAAAGATTAAAGCCCTAATTTGTATCGTGTCCTATCTAGTTACTGTTATCTTTGAAAAGGAATACAGCTTCAGCTTTATGCACTTAATTTGGGACCCAGATATTTGCAGACAAGGGCAGTAGCAAATTCTACAGAAATGTATTTATGTAGTCCTTCAAAGGAAGTTTTGTTTTTTTCCCCCAAAAGAGCATGGACTGGTCACCAGATGTGGAGCCCATATGGCACATGAACACGAGAGCCCTAACACAATAAGAATGGAGCTAATAATATGCTCAACAGGCAGGAGCAAGCACTCTGAGGTAATGGACAAATGTTTGCTTCTATTGACTTTCTGGAAAAAAAATATAAATCACTGTATTTTAAAACCTAGAAATATGCCCTGGCCAGTCATTCTCTCCAACTCTTTCATTTTTTTAGTTTGAAAGGAAATTTATCCACATGTAGTTTATTACTTGGTCTGAATTTTGTCCTTTTCACATGCACATACACAAAATTCATGTTAACGTTAAAAGAAAGAAAGCGGAATCAGGAGCAGACAGTAAGATTGTTTAAACTGGTGAAGAGTTGAATTTTGTTTGCTTTACCTCTCAAGGATCTGTTACAGAAAATCAGTTGAATATTCGGTTCCTGGGTTATCTTTTGGATTTAATCCCTCATCCTCAAGTGTCAGCCTTTTCTCCATAAACATGTACCTTACATTAACACCCAGTCACAATAAAGGATCCTGCAACGGCTGTCATACAACTGTTCCCTCTACCTTGCATGTCTTTTCTACCTACCTCTAACTGGCAAATTCATTCCTTCAAAACATAGTTTGAGTTTCAACTGCTCGTATAAAATTTGTTTGGCTTGCCTAGGCAAATTTGTCTTTTTACTGCCTTTTAAAATGAGCCACTACAAATAAATCCACCAACACACTTCTATTCTAATGAGAAAGAAATAAAGATAATACTAATGGCAGCTGACATTTATAGAGGGCTCTATGTCAGACACCATGTTACCTTTTTATGCAAATTTCATTCAAGGTTATAGACTTAATATAACAATAGCTCTTACAAATGTATAAAAAGAATACATTTGTATTACAGACACTACAGAAACAAAGAAAATAAAAATCATTCAATCCAGCTGAGATAAGATAAAGAGGGTCACAAATTCTTCTCTTCTCCTCCCTTTGGGAAGTGAAGTTTGATTCTCTACCTTTGGTTCTGGCCTGGTCACTAGTAGTTCTAGTACTTCCAAGGCTAGGTTATAAAAAGTCTTGAAGCTGCCGGGCGTGGTGGCGCACGCTTGTAATCCCAGTACTTTGGGAGGCGGAGACCGGAGGTTCCGGGTTCGCGGCCAGCCTCAGCGCTCTCTCTCTCTCTCTCTCTTTCTCTCTCTCTCTCCCCCTGTCTCTCTCTCTCTTTCTCTCTCTCTCTCTCTCTCTCTCTACTTAGTGAGGCCCTCCGCAAC
>PVJS01052978.1:0-13433 GCA_004027185.1 Glis glis | reverse complement strand
GACCCGACCCGTTGCGTGCCATTGGGCCACACCCTACTGCCCGGGGATTCCTTTATGGGTTTCACGTTAAAACTGCCCTGTTTTCCTAAATAAACGAGATTTGCTCGACATATTCTCCCGGCTCGTGGTGAGTGCTTCTCGAGTCGCGGCGCTCACTTTTCCCTGTCAGTCCGCGTCACTCTCGGGCTGGACCCGAGAGAGAGGAAGAAATAGAGCAGACTGAGGCAGCTGGACTCCATTGTAATAACCCATTCTTTGGGGAGGTAATCCAGTCCCATGAGAACTGACCCACTCCCTCAAGCCATTCATCCTTTCCACTAGGCCCCGCCCCTTAAAGGCTCCACCACCTCTCAACATCACCACAGTGTGGACCGAGCTTCCAGCACATGAACCTTTGGCAGATAAGCGATATTCAAACCATAGACAACAGTCAACAAGCATTTTATCTAGAAAACATTAGTTTCCCTCCCTTGTATTTATAATCTAGGGGGCAAACATAGAAATGTATAGGTGTAGAACACATAAAATACAACAAAGATTAGGTTCTTTGGATGTATGTCATTTTCAGGTCCCCCCCCCACAGTGAACAGAATTTGAAGAATAAATCTAAGAGTTGAAACCATATTTTACAGATTTTTATATTCCTATGACTTTTTTGAGGATTTGCTACACAATCAATATCCAAAGTTTGTTGAATCCACTGCATCATTCTATTGTACAAATGTTATCCATTCAGGAGTTGGAGTTTTTGGAAATAAAAAATGGCCACAGCAAATTCATATTTATCTGCTGTAACAGAAACAAGCTGTTGTGGTTCACAGCTACAGAGAACAGAACCATGAGTCTAATAATAAGCAAGAAATTATATCAGCAGTCAAAAGAGCTATTACAAATCCAGGTTAAAAAGTTCCTACACTTAATAAGAAGAAAGTCTTTCAGACTTACTTGAGAAAATATTTACGGGTGGGTGAAGACTCAATTTCAAGAACCTGATTGTACTATCTCAACCTTCCATTAGGATTATGACCAAGAAGGTGGCTGGGGAAGTGGCTAACACGTGTGTCAGTGCTCAATACCTTTCTACTTTGGGTGGTGACAGGGACTCAATTGTGTCAAACTCCCCCCTCTCATATGTTGAAGCCCTAAATCCCAAGATGAGTGCATTTATAGAGAGGCGATTAAAGCCTTTAAGAAGATCATTCAGTCTGGAAGGGGATTGTAGGACTTCCCCCTCCTCCATTGCTTCCTGGCCATGAGGTGAGTGGTTTTGTTCTGCCCCAGGCTCCGGCCATGATGTGCTGCTTTGCCACAGTCCCAAAGCAATGGGGTCAATTGACATGGAATAGAGCTTCAAAATAAACCTTGTTTCTTTCTAAGTTGATTATCTCAGATATTGTTACAGTAATGGAAAGCTAACTAACAGATATGTTTGGCAAATATTTTCTCTTAGTTTGTGACTAGAAATTTCATTTTCTTAAAGGTATCTTATGGCTGGGTGTGGTGGCACATCCTGTAATCTCAGTGACTCAGGAGGCTGAGGCAGAAGATTAGCAAGGCCAGTCTGGGCAACTTAAGAAGACCCTGTCTCAAAATAAAAATAAATAAATAAATAAGTAAGTAAGTAAATAAAAAGGCTGGAGATGTAGCTCAATGGCAGAGCACTCCTGGGTCCAATTCCCAGTACTGCCAAAAATATATCTCTATGTATGTATGTTTGTATGTATGTATATACACACATTGTTTGAAGAGCATTTTTAATTTTGATGAAGTCCAACTTACCAAGTCTTTTCATGGTTCGTGCCATCTGTGGTCTAAAAAAATCTTTACAAACCCAAGGTCACTAAGATTTTCTGGTTTTTTTTAGAACTTTTAGTTGTAATCCCAGTATTTGGGAGGCTGAGACAGGAGAATCGCAGGTTCAAGGCCAACCTCAGCTCTTATGAATTCTTGTAAGCCCTTTTAGTTCTATGTATGAGCTGAAGGTGAAGGTTCACTTGTGTGGTGTGTGTGTGTGTGTGTGTGTGTGTGTGTGTGTGCATGCACACCTATGTTTTTCTAGTTATTTTGACACCATTTGTTGAAAATCAGTTTACCATATGTGTAATATCTCTGGATTCTCTATTGAGAAAATTGATTTGTATGACTGTCTTTATACCAATATTATGCTGATTATTGTAGCTTATAAACTTTGAGAGCAGGTAGACTATGTTTTGCAACTTTGTTCTTGTCCAGTTATTTTGGCCCAAACATTTTTGTATGCACTTTATAATTAATTTGTCAACTTTAACAAAAATTTCAGAAACAATTTTGATTGTGTTGAATTTATAAACCTGAGAGTTGACAATTTAATATTATCAATACGCAAGTATGTCATAGCCCTCCATTTATTTATATCTGATTTTTTTTCAATGCTCTTTCACAGTTTGGTGTAGAGATCTTTCATTTCTTCTGTTGGTTTTATTCCTTGGAATCTGATGCATTTTGATGCTGCTGAAATATTTTTCCATTTTCCTTTTTTAATGTTGCTTGAATATAAACCTTGCAAAAATACTTAATCCTAATAGTTACCTCTGGTATTTTTGAATTTTCTACATGCATAATTGCATCATGTGTAAACAATGAGTTTATATCTTCTTTTCTGATTTGCACCTTTTATTTCTCTTCCTTGCCCCTCTGCACTGGTTAAGCTCTCCAGCTCAAAAATGAAGAGGCTTTAATTTTATTAAGCAGTGAGAACAGGCATCCTTCTTGCATTACTGACTGCGGAGGGAATGTGGGAAGGAGGAATGATGGCCCCAAAGATGTCCAAATCCAAAGATAAAAGTTACAGATGGAATTAAGGTTGTGTATCAGCAATTTTTTTTGTGTGTGTGTGTGGTACTGGGGATTGAACCCAGGGGCGTTCTACCTCCGCGCTATACCCCCGGCCCTATTTTTTTATACTTTTATTTTGAAACTGGGTCTCACGAAGTTGCAGAGGGCCTCACTAGGTAGAGAGAGAGAGAGAGAGAGAGAGAGGGAGAGAGAGAGAGAGCTGAGGTTGGCCGCGAACCCGGATCCTCTGGTCTCTGCCTCCCAAAGTACTGGGATTACAAGTGTGCGCCACCACGCCCGGCTTCAGCAAATTTTTTTAAAGAAGAAGTGTAGGAGGTGTAGCTCAGTATGTACTTAGCATGCAGGAGGCCCTGGGTTCAATCTCCAGCACTAAAAAAAAAAAGACATTATCCTATATTATCTGGGTGGGCCCAATGTAATCACAAGAGTCCCTCAAAGAAAGTGGGAAAGGAAAGTGGAAGAGGCTGACAGGAAAGGCAAGGGATTCTCCCTGTGTTCTCCAGATGAGAACACAGCCCTACGGACACCTTAAGTTTAGCCCACTGGAACCTTTGTCAAGACTTCCTAAGCTGTGGAACTGTAAGCTAATACATATTTGTTGTTTTAAGCCACAAAGTTTGCAACAATTTATTATAGCAGCAATAGAAAACGAATACAGAAAGCTTTGTATTTTTCAACACTCAGTATGTCAGATTCTTGTGATATGCTGTTTGCCCTTGCATTCCTTCTAGTTTATTTCTGAAACATGTTTTTAGCTTTAATATTTCCTCTGAGCTCTGTCAGCTCTCATTTTATTTCCTTCTTTTGCTCGCCTATCTCATTTAGCACTTTTCTGATTTTGAAGTTATATTGCTCTTTCTTAGCTTCTATCATTTATTAAATCTCTTTAACATATTTTAAAATATTAGATTGATCCAGGGGTGGTGGCACGTGCCTGTAGTCTCAGCTACTGGGGAGTCTGAGGCAGGAGGATCACTTGAATCCATGAGTTTGAGATCAGCCTGGGAAACAAAGCAAGACCCCAATAAAAAATAAACTGTTTTCCTCTGCTCCATTGATATGGTTCTGGAATATCTTTATTTTTTGTGAGTATCTTATCCAGATAGTGATCCTCTGTTGTTTTTTTTTTTAAGAGCTTGTTTTAAGATGGAGTCATGTAATCCCAGTACTTGGGAGGCTGAGACTGGAGGATCTGGGTTTGCGGCCAGCCTCAGCTACTTAGTGAGGCCCTCTGCAACTTAGTGAGACCCTGTTTCAAAATAAAGAACAAAAAATAGGGCTGGGGGTGTAGCTTGGAGGTAGAATGCCCCTGGGTTCAATCCCCAGTACTGCAAAAAAACACAAAATAGATGGAGTCATGTTTAATTAAGATGGATTTCCTATTGTTTTCCCAGCTTCCTGTGCAGGAGGTGAGGGTGGGCCAGGACAGTCTTCTAGCTTCACGTGTGTCACTACCTCGTTAGTGCTTTCTGAATTGTCTCACCCAGGGCCTTGTTCTATCAGTATCTGAACCTCCTCTCTCTTACCTGCAGAAGCCTGCCCTTGTCGGCGAGTGGTCCATTCCCACTAGTGCTCCTCAGTACAGTGCTCTCACTGGTGATTTCTGAGAACCCTGAGGACCAGATTGCTCCAGCACCCTCACGCCTCCTGCAGGTCCCTTTTACTAGCTATTGAATGAATGCTGGGCAGCCCTCTCCCCACTTTGTGGATTTTGGATCTGCCAACTGAGATTCCTGCCCCTTCAGGGGATCCTCCTTTTGAGGCCGAGTACATGGTGGTAAATTCTGGGTTCCTTTGATCTGTGAACAATCACATGTTCCCCTTTCCTTTTCTGCCTGCTACTCCAAAGCTAGTGCTCCCATGTGATCTCATGGCTCTTGGTGGTTTTAACCCAAACTACTCAAAGTCCAGGATTATAGAGATCATCTATCGCCTAGTTTTGGTGAAGATGCTGTCTCACTGCATTTTTTGTTTTGCTATCTGAGTTGCTCTGTGGGGATTTGGGGAGATTGAAAGCATCCACTACTGCTATCATCCTGCTCCTGTAATTGGTTTTTGACATTTTATTTTAAAGTGATGTGTACTTTTCTATTACACTATAATGTTCAGGATGGGATAGACTATGCTACAGTAAGATTCAAAATGTCAGTGAATAATCACAAACACTTCTTTCTGTTAATGTCACAGTCCGACACAGGCAGGAGGTTCTCCTGGTCACTTTCCTCCAGCACTGACTCCTGTGCCCTGGTTATTTCTACCTAGCAAAGTCTTTGTTTAAAACCAAACAGGAAGCCTGGCGTGGTGGCGCATGCTTGTAACCCCAGTACTTGGGAGGCCAAGACAGGAGGATCGCAGGTTTGAAGTCAGCCTCAGCAACTTAGTGAGGCTCTCAGCAACTTAGCAAGACCCTGTGTCAAAATAAAAAATAAAATAGGGCTGGGGGTGTAGCTCAGAGGCAGAATGACCCTGGGGTTCAATCCCTGGTACCACAAAAATGAATGAATGAATGAATGAATAAATAAATAAATAAATAAATAAATAAAACCAAACAAGAAGACAAGAGAGTGGTCAATGACGATGGCAGGGAATTTTACTGGAAGTCATATAAATCACTTGTCCCTATATCTCATTGACCAGAACTCAGTCATATGTCCCCACACTGCAGGAGAGGCTCAAAAAGGTAGAGCAGTAGAAGAATCTCTGCCACAGATCTGTATAGCTGCCCAGGCAACTTGGTGAAAGCACACAGACAACAAAACCTATGAAGCTGTACGAATATTTAAGACATAACCTAGCCTGACCTAGTGGCACACGCCTGTAATCCCTGTACTTGGGAGGCTGAGACAGGAAGATTGCAGGTTCAAAGCCACCCTTGGTGACTTAGGGAGGCTCTCAGCAACTTAGTGAGACCCTGTTTACAAATAAAAAATGAAATTGGTCTGGGGGATATACCTCAAAGGTAGAACACCCCTGGGTTCCCAGCACCACAAGATGTAACCTGATCAAAGAACATGTCACTGATGTTTTTAAATAAGGTTTTAATTTAGCACAGTATTTTAAATTTTTAAAAAATTGGGGGATGACTTGTAGCTCAGTGGTAGAGCATTTATCTAGCATGCATGAAGCCCTGGGTTCAATACCCAGCACCAAAAAAAAAAAAAAAATTGTTAATCAAATTATTTTCAAGTCTGCAAAAAAGCATGCCTTCGCAAAAAGCCAGCAATTGCTGACAAATTTTAGAGGGTAATAAGGCAGCTTATATATAATGAAATAAAATTAAAACATCTCCAACTATAAAGGTTCCAGTTAAATATATCCTTTGAATTGTAGCATTGAACTATACCACTAATCTCCAAAGTAAGACAAATAGTCATTTTCCATAATTTATAAACATAAATGTGTTCAAAAACATTCTAAATATTCAATATACACACAGACTGGAGAAATCTAGCCTCAAGGCAATGAATTTTATTACCTTTAGTCTACCATTTTTGACAATATAAATATACTCATTGAAAAAAACACAACACTTAAATAAGACTTAAGTTCATGAAAGTTTACAAAACATGGCCAATGTACTCCAACTTGTAATGTTATCTTAAATACCTCAACTCTACTTTTCTGGCATGGCCAGACATTTAAAAATATTTCACACTATTTTAATTTTAGGATATAAAACAGTAGCAATTTACTAAGTTTTGCATTATAAAAATTAATATAGCAAGTCTCAAAATACTGAAAAAATTGTTTTGTGTAAGTCTGACTCACATCACAGTGATTTATTTCCTTTCTTTTAGAACACATCTTCAAAAGGCACATTGTAATTACTAACATTTACTTAAAGATAGTAGTTTGGGTTTTGATTTTCCAGTCAATGTTCCATTGTCTCAAAACTGAGCAAGTGGAGAGGGGCAGGAGGTAGGAGGACACAGGTTTCCAGTGGACTCCGTGGGGGCAGCAGCATGTTCATTCATCACATCCATGAAGACCAGGGGAAGATGTGAGGAAGAGAGCCTGCGGGTCTTAATTTAACCACATGGATATGCTTTTTACACAAAAATAACTCATTAACAAAAACCAAGAAAGAGTAAACTTAAAAAACAAAAGGCCAAGACCACCAATTGCCCAGTTCAGTCTCAGTACTGATGCTACTGGTTTTAAGACTGAAGAAGAGATTGAAACTTTTCTTCTCTGGAATCACATCTTTATATAAGGCTCATTTCAATTTAAATTACTTTGTGACTTAGTGCTCCAAATTCCAAGAATGTGAGACATACTGATATCGAAAATAAAGTACAAGATCAAATTCTAAAGTCAAATATGAATGATTATATGGTTATCTCTGTCATGTTTTCCTTTAATGTGAGCTGATAATCTAAAACTGACTCTAATTATAGTAACAGCTATAATTTCAAGTACTACTATTACTTTTAAGAACTTATTACCTGGGACCCCAAAATGTAATCCAATATACACTTTAGACTATGGTTTACTTTTCAGTGAAGTTTAATACTAACTGAAGTACAAAATTAAACAAGACCAGTACTCTGAAGTACTAACTGATCAATCACTTGATCACCTATAAGAAATGAAAGGAAAATTTTAAGGTTATTGTGGAATTTAAAAATATTGGAGGATCTACTTAATTTTATATTATTTCCCTCAAGTCTCAGTTGAGTGTTTTCATTTTTTTTTAAAAAAAGAGTGGCTTTAGATTTTTTTCCTTACTAAAACAAAATAATGCATCAAAAATTCTAGAGTACCAAAAAGAAAATGGTCATTTGTTACTTAACCTAACTAATTTTTAGGTCCCAATAATGATCACTCCAAGGGCACTTACTCAGGTTCTAAAATAGCAGCTTTTAAAATTAAGGCAACATTGCTTTATTCTTACCTGTTTTTCTATGACTACTCAAAGTTCACAGGAGTGGTTTCAGACTTAGCCACTCTCAAAGACCTTTTATAATGTAATAAATCCAAGATGAGTTAATATGAACATTCTTCTCAATGTTTAAAAAGTATATAAAATGTTGTTGTGTTCAAAGTAAAAAATATCTTATTTTTCTACTTGGAATTTTAGACTAATTACAGTCATTCTAGCATGAGTAAGCCATGAAATTATCTTTTAATCCAACGACAACATATAATACAGATTTTCTACAAAAATACAATATAGGAGATATATCACTTCTTCCCTGATATAGAAATTTAATATTTGGACAAAAAACTGTAAACTTTTGATTACATTCAAAATATTACCATTTTAAAGACTTAAATTATTTGAGGTTTTGGCAAATGGAGCTCTTAACAGCAGATTTACATTACTGTAATGTTTTAACAACACAACAATGCCAAACAGTTCTTTCTCTTACATCTGCTACCAAGAAGAAAAAAATGGCTTCCTGCAGTTGACTGTCTGGGTGAAGGAGCTGCTCAGGTGCACGATCCGCCCCTGGTTTCCGCCATGACTGCGTTCCACAATCACACACGGCATCTGCACCAGCTGGACGGGACTCTTCCCATCTCTCAGTGCCTGAGTGAGATTTAAGATCTGTGGAAAGAAGAGACATTTTCATCAATTTAAAGATGATAAAAAGACTCACTTCACTGACATCATCTAAACCATTTACTCTCTATAATTTTTATTTCATCCACTTATACACCACAGTGATTGCAATGAGTAACCACTACAAATATGTATTATGTGAATGTGTATGTTTATATACACATGCAAATGCACAGAATTAGAATAACTTTTACCAACTGGTAACTTTAAAACATTCTAGAATGCACCTGTGTCCAGGAACAATGAAATCAGAGGCTACATAAAGTGAAGGGTTCTACACATCTCATTTGACAAAGAACTTAAACAAATACTGTTTAAGAATCCGCCCCATCCTCTCATTCAACAAATACATTGATTGCATACCTACTATGTGCCAAGATCTGTTTTAAGTGCTGGGGATATGCCATTTGAAAAAAACAAGCAAAATTCCTGCTCTTGCTTTAGCAGGGTAAGAGGCCAATAAGCATGAGTAAGTCAACTGTACCGTTTATTAGAAGGTGGGAAGGCATGAAGCAGGCCCAGAGCAGGTTAGAAAACTTGGGAAGGTACAAATTTTAAGCAAAATTTTATTTATGAGTTTACTCTTAAAAAGGAAAAATAAAGCCAGGCACGGTACGCCTATAATCCCAGTACATGGGAGGCTGAGACAGGAGGATCACAGGGTCAACTCCAACTCTAGCAACTTAGCAAGACCCTGTTTCAAAATAAAAAATAAAATAGGGCTGGGGGTATAAATTGGAGGCAGAATGCCCCTGGGTTCAAACCCCAGTACCACACATAAACACAAAAAGAAAACTAGGAAAAGTAAACTACATTATATTCATGTTTACAGGTACTCTTAGAATTTCTACTTTTGAGCATACAAATAAGATTATAAACTCAATGCATACCTCACAATTATTCCACTCTTTGTTCAGATGAAATACAATTTTAATAATTCATTTTCCTTTTCCCCTGCATATTAGGAAAATTACTCTTTATTATGTACTTTAGGAATATAAGTATCTCCTTCAGGTATTTGAAAAATATCTAATATACACATCCTATGCACTTCATAGATCTTAAAGGACTAATAATGATAAGCATGAAAGTTTAACATAAAGCCATATTAATAAATATGCTTCATAATACTTTTAATAGTGTGAATGAGATGGTTTAGAATGTAGAGGATTTGGAGTACGTAACAGATCAGGAAAATAAATCTTTACTAACAACAGTAGTTATAGATTATATTTATGTTTTAGGATGCCTTTTAAGTTCATCTCTTAAAATTTTCTACTTTGGCTATATTTGGATAATAAAAAATAAATAAAATTTAAGTCTATAAGCAGTGCTTAGACCATGAAAATAAAATGTGGACCAGCACAGCTACAGAATGAAATGTTCTGGTTAGTTTCCTCTTTGGGTTTTAAAAATTCTATTCCAAAAATGTTAGTCTAACTATACCATTTTATTTTATTTTATTTATTTATTTATTTATTTATTTATTTATTTATTTATTTTTTGCGGCACCGGGGATTGAATGCAGGGGCATTCTACCTCCGCGCTACGCCCCCGGCCCTATTTTTTATACTTTATTTTGAAACTGGGTCTCACGAAGTTGCGGAGGGCCTCACTAAGGAGAGAGAGAGAGAGAGAGAGAGAGAGAGACAGGGAGAGAGCGAGAGAGCTGAAGCTGGCCGCCGCGAACCCGGATCCTCCGGTCTCCGCCTCCCAAAGTACTGGGATTACAAGCGTGCGCCACCACGCCTGGCTTAAATATACCATTTTAAATAATATCTACTATTTTCCTGACTAAAAAAAAAAAAAATACATGATTGTTGCAGTGAATCTGGAAAACAGAAAGGTACAAGAAAATGAAAGTCATTCTACAAGATTATCAATTTTCAAATAGTTATACTTTAGCAAAAATTATTCAATCCAAAAACTATCATGACTATTAATATTTCTTTGGGAGTTCAGAAGACACTTGATAATCTTATGTTTATTTACCAAAGAGGCACGGAGAACTCACTGTGTTGGATTGGAGAGGGGACTAAATAGGAGGGAAAAAAGCACTGTGGGTCCTGAAAGAACTCACATTCTAGAAACAAACGGCCACGTGAATACCTGCAACGCGGTGTGACCAACGCTTTAGCTGCAAGGGACTGTGCCCCGACTTTAAAATCTGATCCCTTCCCCCACATGCCACCCATGTTTTTTACTTCTCAAAGAAAAAGGATTATTTTAAAAACCAGAATGGAGCAAACATTGCAGGCAAGTAGAAACACTAAAATTCCCCACCGACACCACACCTGGTAGCTTGCGAGGGATGTCTCCTATGGCAAAGGCAGATGGCACAACTTGTGGACTTCTGCAAATAGACTGCTTTCCTTTCGATTAGTTCACTGGTCCTCAAATTTCAGTTGGCAGAATTACTGAACTGTATACATAAAACCACCAATATCTACCTTATGGTCAATTTTATGCTATTTTTCAACAGTCCCGTACTCAATGGGCTGATTTTAAAAACAAATTTCTGAGTAAAATGTGACACCAGTATATTCCCAGGGAACAAGTCTCTGGGTGGCAGGAGGAGCCTCAGAAGACTGAGCTGGAGCCTGAAGGAAAACCGTTCTCCAGAAGAAGAGGGAAAAGTGAGTGAGTGAGAGAGAGAGAGAGAGAGAGAGAGAGAGAGAGAGATGGGGGAGAGAGCGAGAGAGCGAGCAGTGTAAGAGAACTACTGGGCGATGGGGAGGAGGAGCAGTTCAGAGATGCGGGGAATGGGCAAAATGGCAAGAGAAAAGGCAGAGAGTAAGCGGAGGCAGGCTGCGGAGGGCCTTGTTGACTGTGCTGGAAGCCTGGATAAGTCAAGGGCATTTTATATCAAAAAAGACATGATCAGATTTGTTTTTAGATTAGTCTCCCTCTCTCTCTTTCGCAGGGTAGGCCCTTGAACCCAGGTACTCACACATGCTAGGCAAATGCTCTACCACTGAGTCATACCCCTAGTCCTGTTCTCATTTTAATGTGGAAGAGGAATAGACGAGGTAAGGGTACCACTTAGAATTTATCAATAAATCCAGAGAAGAGATAATAAGGGCCCCAGGCAGAGGCAATGCCGAAATGTCACAGATTTGCCAAGCTAAAACAGACCCACTTATTTCATAGATGCGACATGTTACTTAAGCCCCCTGAGCCAAGTTTCTTCCACATAAAATGCAGATAACTAGCTGGGCGTGGTGCACATGCCTGTAATCCTAGTACTTGGGCAGCTGAGACAGGAAGATTGAAGGTTGGAGGTCAGCCTCCGCCATCTACTTAGATCTTGATTCAAAATAAAACAAAAAATGGATGGGAGTATAACCCTGAGGTATAAAGCCCCTGGGTTCAATCTAAGAAAAAAAATGCAGATAACTATGTAGAGTTGTTGTGAGGATATGATAACAAAAATATCCAGTAAAGGGTCAAATCCTCAGGAGATATCCAAGTGTTATCTTCATTTACTTTAACATCAATTATTACTGAGCCTGCAATTGTCTAGCTTATCAATCATCAAATACAAGGTAACTGTGTTTTCAAAAACAGGTTTTTTTACTCCTGCCATCTTTTCCAATCACATAAAAATACACTTCATATTTATCACAAGTAAATATATTCTGAGGTCCATTATTCTAAATAAAATAAATTTTATTGAACCTAATTATGACCTACTGCTATTTAATGAAAATTCAGAAGGCGGTTTAGTTTCATAAACATTACCAGTACTGAATTTTATGAAATGCCTTTACACTAGTTCCAGTCCACATCTTCATGTGAAGAATTAGAGCATGTCACTGATTATGTATGTAAAACTGAGCAGACTTCAGACTAGGACAAAAGGCTTGGTTGCATACAGCGCAAATAATTAAGACAGTGAACAAAACTGGAGGGGAGAGGGGTTAAAGGAGTATTTTTAAATAATAGAAACAGCACAAGTATGTTGACTCAAAGAATTGGCTGAAATAATGATTCTGTTGTTTGGAATATACAAACAATATAGTTATTTTCTTATCTATTGTTAAGCTTCTGTTTCATAAGTGCTGACTTATTTTAGAATAAAGAATACTACCTGATTTTTAAGGTCAGCCAACAAACAAACGAACAAACACCTAGCTAAAATCAGAGAACTACACAAACACATACACGGTCAGGGTATATTATTCTTTATGGCTATCAGAAAGCCTATCAGAAAGCTTAAAATCAAATAAAAATTTTAAAATACCTAAAACATATAACCAAGATGTCATCATTTTGATTCTTTCTCTCCCCTAAGACCTTGATCCTATCATTTTATATTTTATTACATGTATTGTCATAACTTAATTCCTTTGAGAATGAGACAGCATATGAATAAATTCGCTGAAAGCAGCTGGTATTGAGCTCAGAACTGCACGTCCCACACCTCCTCAGGCAGGCATTTTTATATTTAAATTCCTCACATGTAAACTAATCTGTAAGTAAAGCTTACAAAATTATTTATAGCATTCATTTACTTATTTATTTAAAATAATGTTTCTAGTAGCCGGGCGTGGTGGTGCACGCCTATACCAGTACTTTGAAGGCTGATACAGGAGGATCACAGGTTTGAGACCAGCCTCAGCAACTTAGGGGTACCCTGTCTTAAAATAAAAAATAGAAGGGGCTACAGGTGTAGTTCATGGGTAGAATGCCCCTGGGTTCAATCTCCAGTACCAAAAAAAAAAAAAAAGTTTCCAAGATAAAGATACAGTAGTATCTTAACCATGTCTTCAGTTACTGGTGGTCAGCTTCAGTCTGAATATATTAAAAGGAAAATTCTGGAATAAACAGCTCATAAGTTTTAGATAACTTTCGGTAATATATTGTTAAAACTGTTCTATTTCATGATTAGCTAAACTTTATCATAGGTATGTATATATAGGGAAAAACACAGTAAACACAGGGTTTAATACTATCAACAGTTTCAGGAATCCACTTGTGGTCTTGGAACATATCCCCAGAAAAGGGGAAACTACTATATGCCTCTAGGGAT
>PVJS01052977.1:0-13433 GCA_004027185.1 Glis glis | reverse complement strand
CCTTGGGTAGGTGAGGGTCACCTGCACCTGGGTGGGAGAACGGTCAAGTCTCTCCTCAGATAACCTTCAGCTATAGAAATGCATAGCACTCTTAACAACAAGTCTTAATCGTCCTGTTTGGCAAAGCTTATACTTCAAGGCTGTACTTGCATCTATGAGCCTGAAGCCAAAGAAATGGCTCCCGACAGTAATGGCTCCCAACAGAAAGGGTCCAGGCAGAGTCCTCCAGGTAGAGAAGAAGAGTGGGACAACAGCATGTACCTGCAGGGGCCTTGTGGCAGGAGGGGTTGATGTGGTGGGTGAAGGACATTGCGAAGAAGGACAGCATGAAGTGAGTCATCGGAGGCTGGTGAAGTGCTCCCAACTTCCTGAGCTAGTTAGAGCACAGCCAGATGGGCCCACCCCTGGAGTTTCTGATGTAGTGCTGGAGAATGTGCATTTTTAACAAGCTCCCAGAAGATGCTGATGTTCTGGGGACCACATATTGAGAACCACCAGTACAGAGAGTGTATTGAAGCTGGGGATTGGAGGGTATAGAAGCACAGCCCACCCTCCCAAAAAGTGGCCATTAATGGTAAGAAATGGTGACAGCCTGGTCTAGAGAGGTTGGAACGATGGTAGAGAGCGATCGAGGCTGTATAACTGACAGTTCTCAGTGACTAACTGGGTAGGGAGGGTGACGGGGTGTTTGAAGTGTGGACGGAGTCAGAAGAATTGCATTAGTCACCGAGGCAAGAGGAAAAAGCAGGAGCAGATTTGAGGCAGAAAATGGTATTTGGGTGTTGTTTATGAATCTCATAAGCAGAAAGTAACAAATATATGTTCTTTCAAATATAGGTACTGAAGACACATGAAGTAGGAAATCAAATGTATGATAAAGAAAATAGAAAAATAGGCTGAAAGCACAGGCTAAGGTCCTAAGGTATAGTGTGAGTATTGAGATAGGGATTAAAACTGTAGAAATTTCCCAAAGAGAGCATGCAGATATAAAAGAAAAGCCCCAGAGCAAACTCTTGGGGGAAGTAAAAAGATAATTTGAAGAATGGGCAAGGGAAAATGAACAAAGAAGACAAAATGTTCATAGAGGCTCCCAGAAGTTACCAAGAAATGAAGAGTAGAGGAGTCCCTCCAGGAGGGAGTGCCCTCAAACTACAGAGAGGACCAACCAGAGAGGCCAAGCCTTCAGAAAGTTGGGGTGCTGGCATGTGGGAGGGCATTGGGCTGAATGATAAGAGGGGTAACTGGATGTAGTACCAGCATGCTGATGCTGTATTCTATGCCTTGAAAATTCTACCATGAATTGGATATTTGACTGCCAGTTTTCTAGTTTAAGCACCTTAATTTTATGTACAGGGACATATATTTTCCATGGGAAAGTAACCAGGAAGTCTGGTAAGTGAAACTGACATTGCATTTACATTGGTCTAGTAGGAAGAGTGCCAGTGACACAGTTCACAGCCCCGGAACATGAATCCTCACACCCAGGAGACAGAACAATCCCAAGACCACCAAGGCAGCATTTTTTCCAGAGAAGCTCAGCAGGCTAACCCAACATGCTCTGCTGCTATCTCCTCTCCAGGGCATTGGGTCTCTGATCTTTTTCTCTCCTCACCTCATCCTCTTTCCCTGCCTTCCTCTCCTCAATAGTCTCACTGCTCTGGGACTGAGCAAATAAGAATGTTATTTATTGACAAATGTAAACACTGTTGGGGGGAGAAGAAATTAAGACATAGGACATACATGCAGCTGAAAAGTGTGTCAGTAGCATGGAGACAAGGCAGATGAGGTCAGATATAGCCAAAGTAAATTATAAAATTAATTCCAAAAGACAATGCCATAAACAGGTTAACTGAGTATTGTTTAATACAGAACACATGCTGAAAGCAGCAATTAAATCTGGTTACACACACACACACACACACACACACACACACACACACAGTGTAACCAAGAACCATGGACTTTTATAGCATGCAGCTAGAAGCATTTTAAAATGTCTGAAATCCACATCACTTCCTCCTCAAAACCAAAGTTTACTTTAAGATTTTACTTTAGGCATTCAAGTATGATATTAAATGTTCTATGGATATATGTGCATCCATATATATGTATATATGTGTGTGTATGTATATGTATATATGTGTATATATTTATGTACTGAGATATATAGATAGATAGATACTGAGGATTGAACCCAGGGGCATTCTACCTCTGAGCTATACCCCAGCCCTATTTATTTTTCATTTTGAAACAGGGTCTCACTGAGCTGCTGAGGGTCTTGCTAAATTGCCGAGACTGGCCTCGAATCTGTGATCCTCCTGTCTCAGCCTCTCAAGTCCTGGGATTATAGGCATGCACCACCATGCCCAGCTAAGAATATTTTTTAAATGAACTAAGGAAATATAATGTAATTCATAAGTTTTTGATGAAAATATTTGGTTTTTATAATTACAGAAATCCAGAACATCTCATTTTAAT
Organism: Glis glis; assembly: GCA_004027185.1. Taxonomy (NCBI): domain Eukaryota; kingdom Metazoa; phylum Chordata; class Mammalia; order Rodentia; family Gliridae; genus Glis; species Glis glis. The sequence goes on along the minus strand of PVJS01052977.1, from coordinate 10,955 downwards.
CAATATCTTCTAACATTTCCCTTACCAAATCATTCATCTGATTTATTAGTGACTAATGATATTTATTTTGATTTTACTTGCCTTATATATGAGAAAGCCCAGAATCTGGTCCTGTTACTGACTAACTTACTTACACATGGTAAATAATTTAATTTACCAATTTCCTAGTAAGCAAAATTACTTAATTTGATTAAATGATCCCCAAGTGCCTGGATAACCTAAGAATTAGGTAAACTTAACACATTATACTGGTAACTATAATGTATAGCTTGTGACCTACAGAATGATAAAGCTGATAAAAGTGTAGATATTATCCAATTAAACACGTGTTTTATTGATCAATAAAAAGAGGCCCCAAAAGGTATAATGCCTTGTCTAAGGTCAACTCTTTTTTTAGGACTTGCTGTATACTGAATGTTTCTGTTCCCCTCCAAATTCATATGCTGATGACATAAATACTCAAGAGAAAAAATAGGCTTTCATGGTGTTTGTGGGGGGTGGGGAGTGCTGAGGATAAAATCCAGAGCCTCCCACATGCTAGGCAAGTAGCTCGTGCTCTAACACTGAGCTACATCCTCAGCACCTTATTAATTTTTTTAAATTTTGAGATGGCCCCACTATGTTGCTGAGGCTGGCCTTGAACTTGTGATCCTTCTGCCTCAGCCTTTCCAGTAGTTGGAATTATAGGTGCGTGCCACGACTTCCAATTTTTCATGGGATTTTTAATCCAAGAAGAAACATGAACAAGGATGTAAAAGCGTTTTATGATTGTCCCCACAGACTGGTATAAAATCATTTGATCCGGAAGTATATAAAGTTGAAATACTCAAATTCCTCTTATTCTCTCATTAAAACATCTCTGGAATATATATAGGGTGGGTTTCATAATTTCTATTTCATAGATGGAAAAATTGAAGAAATAAGCTCTCATGATATGCCTGCAGATTCATACCAAATCATTTGTTACAATGGAAAATGAGACCTGAATATCTTATCCCGACCTAGGATGACCAGGGGAATAACTCCATTTTCCTCCCTGCAGAGATTTTAGGGAGAGATAAATCTGTATATCTCACTGGGGAAATGTGGCACTGGCAGGGGAGGCAGAGATGTTTTAGTTTTGTTTGTTCAGGCAGATATGGTGCTCTTTAAGGTGTGTGTGTGTGTGTGTGTGTGTGTGTGTGTTATTTTTAAAAGTTATTTGCATTATTCAAAAGAAATGTTATTATTTTAATTTAATGCACTAAAATGTACAAAGGTGAAAGTTTTAAAATAGCCTTAAAGAAAACCTACCCTCCAGAAGTAATCATTCTAGACATTAACGAAGCATCATTCCTGATATTTCAATGAATATATACAGAGAAATGATTAGCAGATAGATGCATAAATCAATATTTAATAAAATTAGAATCACTTATAGATGACATCTTAAAGTAAAAGTAATAAATTTAATTTCATTTCCTTTAGGTTGTATATGAACTAAAATAAGGGAGAAAGCCTTAATCAATATCAAATTATAGTATACAAGTTCAAATTTTTATTTTTCCACATTATTAAAGAAAATTGGGCTCTGGTATAGCTAAGTGGTTAAGTCTTTGCCTAGTATGTATGAAGCTCTAGAATTGATCCTCAGCAACTGCCCAAAATTAATAGCACTAATAAAGCTTTTTAATTTTTTTTAGTGGAACTTTCTATCTACCACAAATTCCCAGAGTCAGCAATAACGCCCCCAGCGTGTAAGGATGCTGGAACCATGGGTCAGGGCAGGAGCTTCAGGTATAATTGAAGGGTATTGAATAAAACTAAAAGGAGTGGTGGGGTGGTAGAAGCACACATTAGAGTACTGAGGTGTTTATTTTGTTTTTCTGAAAAGGGGATGATAAGCCAATATGTTTGGGAATCTATGGAGCCACCGTCATCCTACTCATCATTGTTATCATCATCATCATCATCATTAATATTGCATTATTGAAGGCTTACTGTGTTCCAGACACCTTACCAAGATTTTCCTTACTTGGATCGTTTTATCTTCATTCTCAACTGACCACAGCACCTATATGCTGAATATTTTTCTGACCTCACCCCATTTTAAGAAAAAGAAAAACCAAGCGCATACCTAACTGGACAGGGTCCAAGCAGCCGCATTCTTGCATTCAAAGAACAAGCATGGCCCGGTTCTGGCACTTTCTTTTATTCTCTTTATGCCTCTTTCTCACTTATAATTCACAAGTGAGAAACAGGGAGGTTTGGAGAAGATAATCTGTCAGACTGACAGAACACTTTTTTAAATGAAAAGTAGTGAAAAAATTGGCAAAAGGGTTGGTAAACTCTCCATGTCTCTGCCATTTCCTGGTCTTCCCCTATGTATTTTGTCCTCTTCTGAATTTAGTCTCAGACTGAAGAAAGGTAAAGATAATTAAAAAATAAATTCAAATTGGGATGTCTCAAAAAAGGAAGGGAAGGTACCTTTCATGGTGTATGTTTCATGTGCCAAGTCTCCTCACTTATTTTCTTTAGTCCTTATGACAGGGTAGGAATCATTTCCTAATATATAGGTAAGAAACTGGGGCTAGGAAAGGCAGATGGCCTGTACAGGAACACACAGCCAGTAATGGGATCCCAAATTACATGTCCTAAAAATGTTTCTACAACTAATAGGGTGAAAAAGTATAGTTGTTATTAATCATTCAGTTGATACATATTGAGCAGCTGCCATGTATCAGGCATAGGTCAGGTTCTGGAGATACAGAGTGGTCCATTATGTGGCGTTGGAAAGTTTGTAGTCCAGGTTGGGAAGGAGGGTGAGGCTAGAAGGCCTCATATATTATCCTCTCTCAACTGAAGATGTGGGAAATATACTAAAATAAGGAACTGCTCATCTTTAAGAATAAAAGGCAGAAGTCACATGGATATTGAAATACAGAGTCTGGACTTTGTCGCTGAGTTGTAGTCAAAGAGAAAAGAAGCTAATGAAACAAAGTGCTAAACATGTAACTCTTAGTAAAAGATGACTGTTAAGTGAGACTGTCAGAGATTTATAGGCTTTAAACACCAAGCAGGATTCAAGCAAGATTCAAGTGCTATTGGACTTGCAAACAAATTAGGAGTATTAGTATTAGAATAAATAAGCCGGGCGTGGTGGTGCACGCTTGTAATCCCAGTACTTGGGAGGCTGAGACCGGAGGATCTGGGTTCATGGCCGACCTCAACTACTTAGTGAGTCCCTCTGCAACTTAGAGAGACCCTGTTTCAAAATAAAGAATAAAAATAGGGCTTGGGGTGTAGCTCAGAGGTAGAATGCCCCTGGGTTCAATCCCCAGTACCGCAAAAAAAGAAAAGAATAAATAAGACCACCTCTAAGACATTTAATATGAAGATTTATTAGAATATGAAGAAACTAAGCCCAAAGTACTTCTGCTTGCAACAATTAAACTAGAAAAGTCTAAAGCCAATACCCAATTACATATGGAATTATCCATAGAAACAAACAAATGTAATCTCCATCATCTTCAAACTACATTTTTAATTTTTTAATAAGGCTTCCAACCTTGTACATGACCCAACAAATTGCTACAAGTACAACATTGCATTTCTTCAATTTATTTTTAGTAAGTCTGAGAATATTTGTCTTGTATGAGAAATGAAAGCCTTTTGTTTCATATAGGCAGAACCATAATTTTTCTTAAGGGCAGAGAAAATTCCCTTACAGAAGAGCTTCACACCCCCCACTACACATTCCATCTCTCATCTGAGAGCAGATGAACCACTGAGGAATTTTCTAGGAAGAGGAAAGGAATAATGATCATAATTTATTGAGCACTGCCATATCCTCCTTACTGCTGTAAGTGCTTCAATATGTACTCTGTCAATCTTCACAACAAAGCTCTCATGACTCACTGTATGGATAAAGAAACTGAGGGGAGTGGTTACATATGCTATGATATATTTTCACATTTCAATATTATATGGCCCTTAAAATAGTATTTTCAAAGACTATAGACATGATATTATAATAAAATGTATGTTAGAATTAAGTTCTTAACCTCCACATACATAACTAGAAAAAAAGGTCAAGGTCAAATTCTAACAATAGAATCATGGATGATTTTCCATATATATATATATATATATTGCATCTTGGGGATTGGACCCAGGGGCATTCTACCTCTGAACTACACCCCCAGCCCTATTTTTTATTCTTTATTTTGAAACACGGTCTCACTAAGTTGTGGAGGGCCTCACTAAGTAGCTGAGGCTGGCGGTGAACCCGGATCCTCCTGTCTTAGCCTCCCAAGTATTGGGATTACAAGCATGCACCACCACACCTGGCTCCCATGTAGTTTTTAAATGTAAGAAAACAAATTTTATTTTAAGTTTATTTTTTAGAAAGTTCTACACAGGAAAGATGTTGTTTTAGTCAGCTTTTTCCTCACTGTAACCAAAATACCCAACAAACACAACTTAGAGGAGGAAGGGTAACCTTAAGATCTTTGTTTCATTTCTCAGTCCAATAAAATGAAAAACAGTAATGTTTGAATTTGATTAAGGTTCAGCAAACTTAATTCATTCCAGGTTTTTGTTTGATCTTGCCTCCACACCAACTCCTGTTTTGGAAAAGTACCCTATAGATTTCTACAAATTGCTGCTGGTGGACTGTATTCAAGGCCTCATTTTTACTTTTTATTTTATTTTATTTATTTATTTTTTTTTTTTTTTGCGGTACTGGGGATTGAACGCAGGGGCATTCTACCTGTGCGCTACGCCCCTGGCCCTATTTTTTATACTTTATTTTGAAACCGTGTCTCACGAAGTTGCGGAGGGCCTCACTAAGTAGAGAGAGAGAGAGAGAGACAGAGAGACAGAGAGAGGGAGAGAGAGCAAGAGAGCAGAGGCTGGCCGCGAACCCGGATCCTCCAGTCTCCGCCTCCCAAAGTACTTGGATTACAAGCGTGCGCCACCACGCCCGGCAAGGCCTCATTTTTAAAATACTTTTATTGGTTCATTATAGTCTCACATCATAATGAGTTCATAGTGATGGTGACATACCTGCACACAGCACTTGGTGAGCTTCCCCTGGCTCCCTCCCCACTCTCCCCCTTCCCTGTATACGATATTGAGATCTGCATCAGTATTCTCACATATGTACATAACGTCATTGGAAGTTATTCCTTCATTAATTCTCCCTTTACCCCATTCCCAACCTCCTCTAGACCACTTGCCTTACTCCATGGGGGTTTCTCCTCCATTATCTAAAGTCTCTCTTGTATACTGATTACTCCCTAGATTCCTCATATGAGAGAAAACATATGACCCTTCACTTTCTGTGACTGGCTAATCTAACTTAACATAATGTTCTCCAGGTTCATCCATTTTTCTGCAAATGACATAACTTTGTTCTTCTTTATTGCTGAGAAGAATTCCATTATGTATATATCTCATAATTCTGTAATTCATTCATCTGTTGATGGATACCTAGGCTGGCTCCATAATTTGGCTATCATGAATTGTGCTGCTAAAAACATGGATGTGCATGTATTAGTATAATATTCTGATTTTAGTCCTTTTTGAAAGATACCCAGGAGTGGTATAGCTGGATCATATGGTGGATCCATTCCCAGTTTTCTAAGGAATCACCACACTGATCTCCATAGAGGCTAGACTAATTTACAATCCCACCAACATGTAGAAGAGTTCCTATTTCCCCACATCCCCACCAGCATTTACTGCTGTTTGACTTCTTGATGATTGACATTCAGATTGGGGTTAGATGGAATCTCAGTGTAGCTTTGATTTGCATCTCCCTGATTGATAATGATGTTGAACATTTTTTTTGTGTGTGGTACCGGGGATTGAACACAGGGGCATTCTACCTCCGTGATACACCCCCGGCCCTATTTTTTATACTTTATTTTGAAACTGGGTCTCACGAAGTTGCGGAGGGCCTCACTAAGTAGAGAGAGAGGGAGAGAGAGACAGAGAGAGAGACAGAGAGAGAGAGCTGAGGCTGACCGCGAACCCAGATCCTCCAGTCTCCGCCTCCCAAAGTACTGGGATTACAAGCGTGCGCCACCACGCCCGGCGATGTTGAACATTTTTTCATATATTTATTGGCCATTTGTATTTCTTCTTTTTTGAAGTGTCTATTTAGTTCAATTACCAACGCCTCATTTTAGAAGAACATGTTGGAGCCATCCATGATATCATGGTGTGTGCTCCAGCTGGCCATTTCCTTGAGTGCTGGATAAAGCATGGGTGTAATCTCATGGAGAGAATACCTGCCTGGTGGCTATCTTGAGAGAAGGTCATGCTCACGGATACCTTAAAAAACACAGCACCACAGGTCTGAGAAATTATATCAGACACAGCTGCCCCCTTTAGTGCCTCAAATTTTACATGGATTAGCATCTACTCGTTGCTTCTTTCTGGGTCCAATTCCCAGAGCTATCAAGTAACCCAAAGCCCCTAATCCAAAGCAGGGCATTCAAGGAGGGCAGATCCCAGACTTCTTTTAATCAAGCCTCAGAGAAGGTTTTTTGTTTTGTTTTGTTTTTACTTTATTTTACTCCTGCTTATGGAGTATCTATTTCTTTTTGCCTCTTGCTTGATTAACACCCAGCCCACAAACAGGTCAACTTCTCAAAAAACAAAACAGTTTCACATTATTGCCTTAGATCTCTAGAAATATATAAATTTTATAATCTACAGCTGCTAAGTATCTGTACTAAAGATAATGGCTGAATCCCACTGTGGAAAATGTGTAATGTTTCATAGAATCACATTTCTCCATTTCAGATATATTCATTGAGATAATACATCATTAATCAGGTATTATCCATTTAACCTTTATGTTAGCAATTTCCATAATATCTTGAATTTGGGTCTCTTGAAAGGATTCAGTAGCTTTCCACTTTCTAAGCTATGGCAAAAATCTCTATTTGGAAGATAAAGAATAGGCATTGCCACAAAGGAAGTCATGAGTTATTATATAGCCCACAACAGAATGAAACAGGGAAGAGAAGGTGAGGCCTGGAATCAGAGAGCCCTGGGTTCAAATCTCAATGCTTCATCTACTTGGTTGGTAGATTTGGGCAAATCACTTAACTTTTCTGAACTTGTTTCCTCCTCTGAAAAATGAACTGTCATGGGAATTAAAGGTGTTACTGAACAGCCTTAGCAAGTAGTGAGACCCTGTTTCAAAATAAAAAACTAAAAATAGGGCTGGGGGTGTAGCTCAGAGATAGAAGGCCCCTGGGTTCAATCCCCAGTACCACACACACAAAAAAAGTGTCACTGTGCCTTCAGACCTGACACACAGAATATGCTTAGTATTCCTTTGTTTGCTTTTCTTTCCTTTCTTAAATAAATCAGGAATCATCTGTTCATGGCTTTCCAAATGCTAACGGTAAATTATTGACATGACTTATCCTGTAAAATAAGATTTGATCTTGCCACAAATATTAATGTTATGAGGTGGGTGTGGTGGTGCATGCTTATCAATCCCAGTACTTGGGAGGCTGAGATAGGAGAATTTCAGGTTTGTGGCCAGTCTCAGCTATTTAGTGAGGCCCTCTGCAACCAAGTGAGACCCTGTTTCAAAATAAAGAATAAAAAATAGGGCTGGGGATATAGCTTAGAGGTTGAATGCCTCTGAGTTCAATCTCCAGTACCACAAAAAAAAAATAGTGTTATGAACACATTCCTCAATCTCATTTATTAGACTGTGAGGCAGGTCTGCAGAAAATGGATAGTTGTTTTTGTTGTTGTTATTGTTGTTGTTGTTGTTTAGTAACTACTAAGAAAAACTATTTGGATGGACACCCAGTCTCAGGTACTCTGGTGCCTGTGTATCTTAGCATACCACTGAGGAGGATGGAAAATGCTTTGGTAAACTTCTATCATGGCAATGGATGCTCAGGCAATGTAAGAGATCTTGCAAAAAAGCAAAGGAGACCTGATATCAGAGAGACTTGAATTCAAACACCAGTTTTGCCACCTACTAACTGTCAGACTTGAATATGCTATTTAATGATTCTGAGCACTGGTCTCTCATCAGCAAAGTCAACATTATAATAAAGTCTCCCTCACAGGGTAGTGGGAAGAATTTTTTTAAAAAATAATGTAAGGAAAATGCTTAAAATGCCTTGCAAAGTGTCTTGGCACATGGTGAGCATTTGGCAAGTGATCATTATTACTATAATCATGTTACCTTACACTGGACAATTACCAGAGTAAATATCTATGTCTCCTTTGTAAAATTAGAGTAAAATTAACATTATCTTATTGATAGCCTCATTGAGGTGTAATGGCTTGAACTGGCTAGATTATTTATAAACTTTGAAATTTATTTTATTTTCTCCCCATTAAAAGCCTAAACTTCTGAAGTGACCAGAAAGAAAAGTTGAAATTCTTAATATTCATTCCTAATAGCCCTTACTTTTGGTTATCTGGTGATAATCTCTCTTATGTGTACAAGTACAAAGAAAATACTAGTAATACCAATTTGTATTACATTATTCCATCAATTTTTCCCTTGAAAGTTTGAAGTCTGATTGTGTGGCTTTGAATATCCACTTAGGGAGTTAGAACAAATGTCCTCGGAGGACATTCTTATGTCTGGTTCAGAGCCTCTGATCCTCTAGACTGATGTTGAAATCCAAAACCTCTAGTCCTTTTTTAACAGGAAATTTTCATGTTTGCTCTTATAAAGCCATCGAAGAAATGATATCTCATTTTGTCTTCTTTCACTTTTATAGTAACATTCTACATGAAATGAATCCCCCGAATGTTCAGTCACCTTCTCAACTTTGTCGTGGTGACCATTTGATTTTTAGCCACAGGTGGAAAAGAGAAGATCTGCAGCTGCTGATTGTGTGGTTCTTTCCACACCTATATTTTATGAGCCATTTCAAAGCCTGATTATCCTAATCTGGTAACATTGTATTGGAATAAGTTATTGCTTCTCCAAGACTAGCTATAATATGATGACAGAGACCAGTGCAATCAAATATATTGATCTCGTATTTCAGTCACTTATTTTCCAGAGAAGAACTAAGAATATAAATTTTGGAAAAGTGAAACTTGAACATCCAGAAAAATGCTAAAGAGGACAGTTGTAAATGTGCGGAAGTGACTTGTATGAATCCTCTGGCTAATGCCGATGAGTGAAAACTAACCACTTAGCCCAGCTTTAATTAAGAAAATGACTTATCCCTAAATTAAATGCATGATATTTTCTCCTATTTTTAACAGTTACAAAATATACTCATAACCAAACTTCTCATATGAGTGATGTTAGAGTTAGGTCATTCATTATGTGTCTCATATGGCAGCTTTCCCTTGGCCCTGGCCGGATCCTTTTCTCCCATCTCCCTGAATCCTCCATTCTTGGGTTTGGCTGCAATGTTTAATGCTGAAAGGAGGATTGAACACAGTCAGTCAAGAGCACTTGGCTTTCCTCTGTGGATACCAGGCTCTATTCCTACTTGGTTTTGAAAGTCAATATTTCTTGGAAAGGAACCCTATGAAAGGAAAAGATACTGATTCTGGTTTTCACCAGTTAAACTACATTTAACTTATCATTTAACTTCAGATAACATGGAATAAAAAAAATCAAGAATAAATGTAATCAAAAAGTGGGAGAGGTTAAACTAGCCAAAATTTCTAAGATGATTGTGATCTAGCAATATTCTCAAGGAATTACAGTCTGAAACCATAGAGAAAATGATGAGTTTTTTGTAAGTATTCAGTTCAGGATATGATTTATATAAATGGAAGAGGCAATTGGAAAAGGCTCTAGAAGCACATAGAATAGACGCTACTATCGGAGGACATTAAAGGGAAAATCATTCTAGAGAAAAGCAGTTGTTCAAATGCCCATGTCTTTTAACAAATTCTAGTTGGGTTGCTCTTGAGAGACTACTTTCAACTGTGTGTATAGTACAAGCATTCTATTTGTATCTAAGAAACCACACACCCAGTTTTGTTATTGTTGTAGTCACTGTTGTTGTTATTGTGTTTATGGTACTGGGGATTGAACCCAGGGGCATTCTACCTCCAGTCCTTTTTATTTTTTATTTTATTACAGAGTCTTGCTAGGTTGCTGAGAGTCTTACTACATTGCTGAGACTGTCCTTGAACCTGTGATCCTCGTATCTCAGCCTCCCAAGTACTGGGATTACAGGTGTGTGCTACCATGCCTGGCTACACACCTAGTTTGTTTGTTTGTTTATGTATTTATTTATTTATTTATTTATTTATTTATTTATTTATTTATTTGTGGTACTATGGATGAAACCCAGAAGCATTCTACCTCTGAGCTATACCCCAGCCATTTTTTTTATTTTTCATTTTGAAACAAGATCTCACTAGGTTGCTGAAGGTCTTGCTAAATTTCTGAGGCTGGTCTTGAATCTGTAATCCTCCTGTCTCAGCCTCCCAAGTATTGGGCTTATAGGTGTGGACTACCACGCCTGACTCAAAATGTACTTTTTTAGCTGAAGTAAATATAACTAAATTTAATGTATGTAATAAGGCCAGGCGTGGTGGCGCATGCTTGTAATCCCAGTACTTTGGGAGGCGGAGATCGGAGGATCCGGGTTCGCGGCCAGCCTCAGCTCTCTCTCTCTCTCTCTCACTGTCTCTCTCTCTCTGTATCTCTCTCTCTCTCTCTCTCTCCTTAGCGAGGCCCTCTGCAACTTTGTGAGACCCGGTTTCAAAATAAAGTATATAAAAAAAATAGGGCCGGGGGTGTAGTGCGGAGGTAGAACACTCCTGGGTTCAATCCCCGGTACCAAAAAAAAAAAAAATGTATGTAATAAATATTTTCATTCAGATTATTTCTCTTGTTGATCATTTAAATGATTCCTAGGACTGAATTAGTGGTTGCTCCGATCCTAAGACTCCAGCTCTTAGACTGTTCGACCAGCTACTGGTTCCTCTGACTCTCCACGTGCAGT